>JAOTRN010000025.1:18482205-18497887 GCA_028566695.1 Bagroides melapterus | reverse complement strand
CAAAAAAAAGTAAATGTATATAAATAAAAAATTAAAATGCTGAAATATTTTCCCCCAGATTTCTCCCCTATTTTGTTTTTGCTGACTCTCTCATATCACGACAGCTACCGACCTGGGGCAAACACGTGCTTCCTCTAAGACACGTGAAGCCAACCACCGAAACTGTCTGAACTGTTCATTTCCACAATTCTACATATTTCAGCTCACAGAAGTTAAAGATCACTCAGAAGTGTGACTCGGAATACATTTACACAAATAGCATTCAATGTTTTTCTATAAATATTTATGTGACGTTGCCTAAAGCATTTCCATGGTGGAACCCATTCTTTTCCTGTCAAGAACCCAAGCTAGTGAATTTCCCCATTATCTCTAGCATAAAGGCATTTCACGTGTCTTGCTCTCCATTCTTATAACATCTTAACTTCTAGATATTAAAAAAAAGATTTAAAATCCCCATCTCTGACTAATCGTATGACCGATATGTCTATTATCATTTTTTTTTTCATGTTTGTCCATTTTGTTAGAGTACATATAACGGAGGTTACGTGTTACGTGATGAGTGTCTCGCTTACCTCGTGCACATCTTTTTCGTGTGCTCTGAAACCACTCCGCATTGCTGAGAAGAGAAAACCTTCCGTTAGCAACAGACCTGTCAATCAGAGCCGATTTCTCGACTCAAACAAGCTTTACATCACATCTCTTGGTATGGAGCACGTCGATAGACCTGCTGAAATCAGGCATACTGGAAAAGTTACCGTAGTCAGAAGAAATCTGAGCTCTTCTGGCCCCAAAGTCTCATAACTGATCCCCGAACTGTAGTTGTACTATAGAAGGTCAGAAAAGATCACAGCAGTCAAACTCACAGCACAGCACATCAGTAAAAACTAGGTAAGAACATCACAAACAAGATCCGTTAACATACCTTGTAAAGGTCAGGATTTACGGTACTGCCGAGTTCTCCTGTGGAGGGAAAGATATAGAAGTAATTTTCCGCAAGATGAAGAATCACCTTGTCTTTTATGATCCTTAATTAATAAAGATGAATCAACACCTTCTGATGAATCTGGATCAGGATGAGATCCTAAAATATATCAACTCACCATTTTTATGCTTCAGAGACTTGGATCTTCTGGGAGAATTTGGATTCTGTGGAGTCAGAAGTTAGAGTTTAAAAGCTACAAATTCAGAAAAACATGTACCAAAGGCATGTATACAGAACTGTCCGAATGTATGCAGCAGAAGAAATTTAGAACAAGTTAGCGGCCGATTTATCAAATCTGACCAAACTCAGATCATTTTAATACCTTGTCTGACTTCCTCTTCTTCGCTGCAAGGAGCAAAAACAAACAAACCGATTAAAACCTGCACAAGTCGTTTTAACGGGTTCGGCTTATAATGAAAACATCGTTCAAATAAAAGACCGAACTCGGACAGCTCACATTTCTTTTCTGAGCCGTATGACCAGTCGTTGTCGTTGATGTCATCGTTGTCCTCTTGGTCACTTTCTGACTTGCTGGTGTTGTTGCTGCTGGCTATCCTAAAGACACACACAAATTGTGATGATGTTTATATCTAAGCAAGACTATGGACATGGGCTCTGATTGAGCTACGATGTATAATTAAACTGCTGCTTATTACTTTTATTACATTCAATAACGCTTAACATTTTATTGGAATGGTTAGGTGAGAAATCAAATTTACACAGTTTCCATAGAATATTGTCTAGGATTTGATGTTTCTTGCAAACACAGCTTAGCTAAAAACAGCTACATTTAAGATTAATAAACAAAAAAAAGGTTCATTTTGATTTTTTAGCAAATTCTGTTCACAGATAATCATCAGGTTTATATGAGTACGTCTAAGTATCCAAAGGCACCTGGAATATTTATTGGTATGTACTCAATTATGTAAAATCCCCTGAACTAATGTTCTTAGCAGTCATAGTACATGTGTGAAGTCTGAACTGATGTCTTTATATCCACTCTTGTTTCTGCTGCATAACTTGTTCTGCATATTGACTGTAAAACCAAATTTCTGTTCTGCGACAAACTGTCCCCAACAGAATCCGGATGTAAGGTGAGCTGACCTGCGGCTGGCGATGCGACTACTGTTGCGCCCCATTCCCAAACATTTCTCCAGGTGAGGGGCGAATCGCGAGGCTGCTATGCTCCTGTTACAGTTGGGACACACACACTCCTTATTCTTCCACTGGTTGTACACTTGCCCGAATATGTCTAATCCTGGCTGATCCACAATTTCTACATGACAGAAGGACAAAGAAAAAAGACAGCTTCATATAAAGTCTTGTGGAGAATTGCTTGTGGAAATGCTTGTGGAGCAGAGTAGAATCCGGGACTGAATCTGTTCTGTTCTAATGAATGAATGAAAATCTAATCTAGATTCTATTTCATTAAAGATTCATGAAAATCTAAGTATTTGTGGACAATTAATGGCTGGGTAGCACGTGTCATTTGGAGAAACTTACTGCCCCAAGGTGACCTCAGGGCCTGAATAAAAAAAAATATTTTTTCGAAATATAGAACCAACATACTTAATATTGTGTCTAATATTCAGACAGCTGGATTGTGTTCATAAAATAAAAGGATTCAGTAGAAATTAACTGGAGTTAAAGTAGGGTCTTGCTGTAAAGAGTTCCTGAACCCCTGTACAACAACCAAAAAAGGTTGAAGACCTTCAATTGTTTAGAATGGCCACTTTCCCACTCACCAAAATCCTTCATGCTTTCTTGGTCCGTCTCATCCAGAAAAAAGTAGCCTTGCTTGACGGCTCGGTGCACTTCGAAGCAAAGCCCCAAACATGCATCTTCCACCAAGTCTGAGTAGATGTCATGAGCCAAGGCCTAAAGAAAGACAAAGACAGGAGCTCAGCTTGGGGAGGGCATTTATTTTTAATTGGTTTAGTTGATAATATTTGAACAGTAAGAACAAGTTTACCTCTAGCTTGGTGTTATCCAGGCCTGACAGTGACATATCATCCATTTTCATTTGCAATGGCTATTGTAGGACGGCTAGCATAGTTAATGGGTTAAATAGCAGCTGGATGGTCACACTAAACAGAAAAAAAAACATACAGGAACAAAGGTAATGGGCATATTTAAAAGATTTAACCGGCTACTAAAACACAGGATGAACTGGTACACCTTCTTGGCCAGGTTTGAAGCCCTGGTAAAAAGAAAACTGTATTTCTGGTTGAATTATTCTTACAGATAACTAAAGCAGTGTTTCATGCAGTTGGAGCTTGAAAGGCTGAGGTTCAAGTCCCAGCTCTGCCACTTTAGGGCCTATAAGCAAGGCCCTTATCTCTCAACTGCTTGTGTGTATCTAAAATAATGCTGTAAATATACCTATACATTAATTAGGAAGCTAGAAATGAAATTATCAGATAAAAAGATAGACTATCAGTTTCAGCTGTTTTAATAGGTGGTAGCTGGTTACATGAAGATGCATTTTCTCAGAAACAAAATATTGTAAAAATATCAGTATATTAAACTTCAAAACCTTTTTTTTTTTTTTTTTTAACATATATTTCAATTAACTTAATTCACGGTGGAAACCTGGAAGCTCTCCTCACTGGCTGACTTTACCACACTTTACTGAATCACATTACTGACTATTTTTGCATTTTTAATATTAACATATTTGCTAACTGCTTCGTTACAAAACTACGTAATTTATCATATTGCGAACAGGAAATACAGCCACAACCAGCGGCTTATAAGAAACTGCAGACTTTCTTAGCTCGCCATGGCAAATATAACATTTCATAGCATTCCTTTTCCTGAATCTTTATTAATAATTAAAATATATATATATATATATATACATATAAACATGTTATGTACAGGTGAATTCAGACAGGAACTGCTAGCTGTTAGCCATTCAGTATACCAGTGTCGCAAAACGCGCATTATGAGGGGGGGAAAAAACAAGATCTCAACAGTGTTACGTTAATAACTAATACAGTAAATAACAACAATTTTTACTACAACGTGCAACAAAGGTGCAACAGCTAGAGGTGTTAAACGCGACGTGATGACAAAATTATTAACATTAAACCTACCACCAACTCCACCACCACAATCCTTCGAGCAAGTTTTTACACCTCACTAGGCTACAATTAACATACAGTGATATTAAAGTAAGTATATTAAGTTAAAACGATCTAATATATGGATGAAAAAGCCGCTGAATATTTAAATAAGGGAAAATAATAAAGCGCAGCCATTTTGACAGACGCAAGGCATCACTAATCAGCTACCGATCATCAGCACACCGATTCCTGAATTACATTCAAGGAAAAACAAAACAGGTTACGGAATTAAACATTTTTCAAAGACAATTATTTTTTATTTATTTATTTTCTTTAAAAAAGAGAGAGTCAGGCTTTTGCTAAAGACAGTTTTATTTGTTCAAATGGTATATTCCAGGAATATAACACCTCTGACTATAGAAAACATCCAAATGTTCCAAATTAGCAGTACAAATTTCGTGTTTTTTGCCATTTCTACAAATAAACAAATAGCTGAGGGGTATAAAAACTAAAACATAAATTTAAAATTTCCCTCCTCAGAGCAAATGACAAACTAATCCAGACCAGTGGCTGCTGCAAGCACCACACAGGGAAGCTTGGCCAAATTAAACAATGTTCACTCAATACAAATTAAAAAAAAATATATTTACAATTACCATACAACAGCAGTGAACCAGATCCATCCACACCAATCTCATCACTTCTAATCCTATTGCCAAATCTACAGTGGGTTCCATAGCTGCTATGCTCCTCAACAAACATTATAAATAAGCAGTTCATTCAGGGAGATATATGAGACACACACTACATCATGTCTTGTTCAATCAGAGGGGAAGAGATGCAACACCTCTGGGCCTCCTAATGCCGTGTTGGGGCAGAAAACAGTGACGGACACCAGTGATCTGAATGGTGTGCATACATAGCTCAAAAAACTAGCAACATCTTAAAATTTTTATGCGATTTTTTTTTTCTTTTTCCAAACACAGGGCACAAATGAGAGGAAATAACAGCTACCCCAAACTGTTCATATATACACACAACATAAAGGAACTCTCCTCTGTTAAATAAAACATTTGTTTACATTCCTTGAGCTGGTGCGTATCAGAATGCATCAGTAACTATAAAAAAAATACAAATGGGTTAAAGGGAAAAAGACAACTGGAACACTGAGAGGACTGTCAGCTGATGAGGCTGTATGAGTTAAGTGCAAGAAAAAAAAAATCATACATACTAGACATTTAAAATAAACCAATATATTTAAAACAAACTATTTTTTAAAAAGGAAATGTGTAGCCCTGAAAAACATTTATTTAAAAAAAAGTTGGACTAAACAAACCAACACCAATTACAATCCAGTAATAATCCGATTTTGGGTAGGAGATTCCTCTCAAATTTGTACCACATCTCACCAAAATATAGTTTTTGGGCCTTTTTAATTATAAAGAAAATATCTTTAAAGCAATTACTTGAGAATTGTTAAAATCCAACAAAAAAAGAGGAATCTCTGCTATTTATACAAAAGAAGGGAAAAGAAGGAAACATAGATGGAGGAGATCCAAGCGCCTAACACCTAACAAGCACCGGAAATGGGTGGCTTATTTACATGCAATCCATGTGGACTGGCATTCAAAAATAAAAAAAAGAAAAGAAATCACTTCACTGTTCCTAAAGTTACCACATGATGAACCAAAAAGCAAAATTTCACCACAGGACAGGGTGTGGGGAAAAAAAGAAGATAAAAAAAAAGACAAACGTGATGGTGTAGATTAGGATAGAGAGGAGAAGAGAGGAGAATCATTTGTTTCACTTCAACTCCTCAGAGAAACCCACTGAGCTACAAGATTCTTTGGCTCATGGGTCCTTAAAAGACTGGAAAAGAACCCATACTCTTCATTCAAATAACCCTTCAAAAACAATGCCACAAAATATGTAATGGTAAGAAAAAAGTTTGAAATCCTCAATGATCTTAAAATATTAATCGCTCTTGGGATCATTTATCTTAGACTAAAGTTACAATTGTATGTTACCCATGGGAAATTTAGAAATCCTCTCAGTCCTCAATAAACTCATCAGGCAAGCTCAGCCAGGCAAGATAGATGGGGTGGGGAAAAGGCTAAAGCAAAAGGAAGGTGTGTGAGAGATGCAAATGGACGAGGTTGTGCAGTGGAAAGCTCCCCCTGGTGGCTGGAGGAGCGCACTGCAGGACCAAGGCTCTGCCTCATGGCTCAGTTCACAGGGTCTGTGGCAGTCTATGGGCTTGCACTGCTCCAACTCCCCCTCACTCCGGGTCAGAGTCAGAGGAATCCTCCGAGCTGGATGCACTGCTGCTGCTCTCAGATTTATTTTCCTTATCCTCTGCCTCTTCGTCCTCTTCATCCTCGTCCTCATTCTGTAATGAATAAACACATTTTAAAAATCAGCACAAGTTCATGCAAAACTAATTTACATGTACAATTACAGATACAGCATATTAAAAAAAAAAAAAAAAACATTAAATCAAAAACAATCTAGTTAAACAACTCTTTTTTTTTTCCTATTATCTTTTACATATTATCTTTTTAAAAACCCAGCTAGCTCCAAGAACCTGAGTGTTTAGGACTAAATGTAACAGAATATTCATAATTCTAGATCTCACATCATCATCATCATCATCATCCCCTTCTTCACTCTCTTCTGCACTGGATGATCCTTCCTCAGACTCCTTCTCCTCCTCTTCCTCTTCCTCCTCTTCATCCTATACAAGAGATACACATAAGACAATAAGACAATGGATGCATCATTGGTATTTCAATGATTCATTTGATCCTACAAATCATCTTAATAAATCAGAATGTTGAGGTACTTACTGAGGTCTTAGGCTTGGCTTTCTGTTTAGCACTGGTACCACCTGGTTTACTTGTGCCTCTCCTTTTCTAAAACGAAAGGAAGAAAGAAAAAAAAAAAACAATGAAGTATAATGAGAAGGCCAGCAAAGAGACTATAAAAAAAAAACAAGTATGCCAAAAAGGAGTCATTACAAACTTACCAAGGAATTGTATTCTTTATATGCAGCTCTCTCTTGAGATGATAAGCTCTGTAAAAAAAAAAATGATTATCATTCAGTGCAAGTATATTTGACAGTAGTTTTGAAGTCCAAATCACATACTATCCAAGTTATGCCTACATGAGCTTTCTAATCTAACATGGAACAAGATTGACAGGCAAGAGGATTTGCTTAATTGAGATTTGTTGATAGTTTATATGATAATGAGATATAGATAGTGATCATTTTCTCTCCCATTTACAGAGACAGCACAGAGGCATTAGTATATATTTTATTTACAGCTGCTAGACTTGATACAATAAATGGTATGATAAATGTTTAGTGTTTCATAATCCTAGTAATTGTCAACCCCACATTTAAAACTGAAAACATGGCAGTAGTAAGTAAGTACCGCTAGCCACTGTTCAAGCTGCACTTTGTATTGCTTCTGTTTCTCTTCTGCAATTTTCTTGTAGCGGTCTTTCTCCTTCTGCGGAAGGCTCTGCCAGCGGCCACCAATTTCAGTCATGCGCTCTTTCATGGGCAGGTGGTTCAGCTCCCCGTTAGACAACATTTCCTGAGAAAACTTCTGATAGCCATTTCTGAGAGAGACCAAAAAAACAGTGACAGGGTCAGTCGTCTCTTAGAGCTGATATTCATCTTTGCTACTCATCACATTTTAAAAACACAATCCTCAGAACACACAGCTGTAATATTGGTTCAATAGATGCAAATAAATACTTACGATGGTGGCTTTTTGGGCTCTCCTTCAAATTTCATTTTCTTCCCGGAGGCAACCACACCAGCAGGAGAGCGCATCTCACTCAGTTCTCTCTGACAGGAAAAAGACAGGAAACAATAAATCGAACAGTATATCATGACGCTTAATTTCTCAAATAGCTAGCTTGTCAAAATAACTGTTAAACAGTATGAATATTTTCAGTTTAGAATGCTTACTAGAGACCTTATTTTGTGAAGAATAATTGTGTAAAAAGTTAATGATAACCTTTTACATAAGTTGAATGAAACTTTAATCAACTCTTGCTCACCTCATATCTCTTCTGGTCCTCTGCAGCCTTTTTGATCCACATGATTTTCTCCTTCTTTTCCATAGTGGTCCATGCTGCCTCCATGGTTTTTTGTGCCTTTGACCGGTCATTCTACATAAAGAGGATATTGACAGAAAGTAAGGTTTTAGGACAAATCCATCCTGTAATAATTGCACACCTAGTTGTACAAAACCTTTACATATTTCTCCTACCTTAAACCTGGCCAAGTAATCACCGATGACACTGTGCTGCCAAATTTCCTGTGCAGTCTTTGGTGGATCCGGCAGCTTGCTTTGCTCATCTTTCCCTCGTTTCTCTGACTCTGCCTTCAACACTGCCTCCAAGTTCTTGTATTTTTCCTGTAAGATGGCATAGCGTTCATGCTCATGGGAAAACCTGTACAGCGATGCTGTAACGTACTTTGAGTATACATGATTTTACATAGTGTATGATTAACTAAGTGCACAGCCATTTATACACATTATATTTGATTAACTATTCTCGAGACTAACTGTATATAATATATTATATAATAAACTTCATTGCTCAAGATACCCGCATGTTGATATGCTGGTCTTTTTAATGCAAGAAGTTACCTTCTTCTTGTCTGAGAGGTCATTCCACATTCGGGCCAGAAGTCTAGTTAGTTCACTATCAGACAAGTCAGGCCTCTCCTGCTGAAGCTTCTGCCTCTTTTCCTCAGCAAATATGAACATGGCAGAGATTGGTCGCTTTGGTTTAACAGGACTATTCTGTATATAAGGGAAAAGGGAAAAATGCATTATGCATGGAAGGCAAGATATTGACAGACAAACTGGTAATAGTAAGATGATGGCAAGTACACTAACCTTCGCTTTAGAGCTCTTTTTGGAAGCAGGGGAGGCAACACCAATGGATTTTTTAAATCCCAACATCTTCTGCTCTCCCAAGATTCTCTGCTGTTCTTCCTCTGAAATGCTCTGCAGAGAGGGGAATATTACAACTCGAATGAATGAATGAATGAATGAATCGATCAATCAATCAAATAATTTTCACTTACACACAGGTATCGGTTCATCTCAACTTCATATTCTTTCTTTTTCTGAAATAAAAAAGTGAAAGATGAAACATGAGTGAAAAAGCTGAGTTTGTACTTTGATCAGTTTCTAGTTTGGTATGTACATTTTTAGATAATTTGGTACACAGTGGTGTTCACATATCAGTACATTGTTTGCACTGAGGCTCTTTTGTGTGCGCAATCTGAAGTATTCTGCAAGTTGTTCTCTGACCTGCTCACAGCGTTTTTGATAGGCGTCTTTCTCGTTCTGTTTGAGCAGTTTCCAGCGCTGACTGCACATGACCATACGCTCAGTGCTGGGAACATCCTTCATGCCAGACATAAGCTCAGCACAGAACAGGGAGTAACCATTCCTAGAGGAACAGCAGGAGAAATCATAGAAGAGTGATTCCCAAAAGATTTTACAGAGTAACAGATAAACAAAGACAAAGATAATGAATGCATTCTCCTAAGCTTAATGACAGATAATCAAGATTATCTGCAGCCCATGGCTGACAACACCGATACATTCTCCGTTCCTAATGGAATTCTGCATACTTACGATGGTGGTTTGCCTGGTCGCCCATCAAACTTGTCCTTCAGCTGTCTTTCTGCTTTGGTCAAAGTGGTCTTGACGATATCGTCTTCCGTCAGATTCAGTTGCGGGTGTTGTTGAATGAACTCCCGCATTATCTCCTAAACAAATATCAGGGTTCACAGGTTTACAACCCAGAACTGGTCTAAAATGTAGCACAAGTGTCACTTCTGTTGACGTTTAATGACGCTCAATAAAATTTTAGAGCAAGTATAAAACCAAAAACTTAAAGAATATGCCTACATGAAATAAGCAAGACAATTTAAAGCACTCAGGACAGAAATCATTTGTCCAACTGCATTCATTCAAACAGTTAGGAGATACTCAAGCTGCTCATACCTCATACTGCTTATGCTGCTCCAAAGATTTGGTGATCCACTTCAATCTCTTTTTATCTGGAAGCTGTGTCCACTTCTTCCCCAGACTGTCTTTAATGTCTTTGGTGGTGGCCTGGACAAAGAAACATGTTAAGTCTGACCCTTTGCCTACTTCAGGCTCATATAAAGGCTCATATAAAGTGGTCTCATATTACTCATATTTTATGAAGGGATGAGTCGATGGAAATTACCTCAGGGTGAATTTTGAGGTAAGCTTTTTTCTCATGGTTGTACCACAGCTGCTGTGGAGTCATAGGCTTCTCTGGGACATTGGATGCTTTCTTGCCTGTGTTCTCCAGCAGGTCTGGATGCTGTTCCCTAAATACACAAAGAATTCCTTAAAATCATAAAAACTGAAGAACACAACCCAGACACAGGCATAAAGTAAAGTCAACTAAACATCATGCACATCTCTAAAAGAAATTGCATTTCAATATTTTACATACATCTCTACTTACTTGAACTTTAACATGTTAACTTCAAATGTTTCCTTTTCTTTAAGAAAATCGTTCACATATTTCTCCTGTAAAAAGAAAATGAGCAAAATTCAGTTTTGTAATTCAAATAAAAGATGTAATCTCAAACTATTAGTATTAAAATTGTATTCTAAGAACAGATGCCTAAGAAGCCTCCAATAAACATCAATAAGTGTAATCATGTCCTTGCACCTTTTTACGTTCAGGCAGCTCCTTGTACTTTTTGGAAAGGATCTTTGTAAGGTCCAGATTGCTCATCTCCGGGTGAAGTTTGGCATACTTTGCTCTCTTTTCCATGAAGAAGCGGAAGTATGGTGTCAGTGGCTTCTTGGGGAAGTCTGGGTGTTTCTGGTGAAAGGACAAAAAGAAAGCTGAGTTTTTCACAAAACCTAATTAAAAGAACACACTTACAAAAAAAGTTAAAACAAATATATATATGCATATGTAGAAACCCCCAAGTGATCTGTTGATGCAGAGAATAATGCTGCTCAAACATTTAGGAATTCTGTAGAAAGCAGAAAGCATCTAATTACCTTCAGTTTTTTTCCTTTATAAGGATTCTTGATGTAGTCTTGAGCATCCACAATTAACTCTGTGAGTGTGCGAAATTTACGTATCTGAAAAGGAAACACTGACTCAAAAATCCTTGTTGGAACAAATAATTTACATGAAAATGTAGCTACACCTCTTTCTAATTGCTAAAGTTAGATAACAATATGGCCCAATGAGGAAAATCATTGACTTCTACTGCTATTGACTTGGTATATTTTTTCCTCCCATGTTATCCAGTGAATGTCACAATCCTCACCTCTCTTGAGACCTCAAGCCATTTCTGTTTGCACATCTCAGCTGAGTACGTGTTAAAAGCAACTTTCTCCCAGTTAAGATGAGCTTCAGTCGTCTTGTACTTGGTCAAGTCCTTCTCTGGCAGATTCACCTTCATGCAATCCAGGAGTTTCAGTAAATCATCCTGGGCCCAAACTGGAACTGTGAAGATTTAAGGTTGGAATTAGGTTAGAATTTACTATTAGTACACAAAGATGGACATTTCGTGAAGCAACACTATAAACCTTTAAACAATATCCTACCTGGCTCTTTACTGGTGGAATCCATGCCTCCATTCATTTTTGAATATCACTTCTAGAAATAAAAAAATATAAAGGATGAAAAATAATCTACATTTTATTCATTTTCTGCACCACTTTCTTTTTGGCCATGATGCACAAATCTACTACAAATGTTGCCTGCAAAATACACAGTCCAATTCATGATCAAATCCCATTCTCAGTGAAAGTTGCTAACCATCTCTCTTTAAACTGGAACCAGTTCAAGACTACAATTTTTTATTTATTTATTTATTTGCTTGCACCATCAGTGTTCTCTCCTGCCAAAATAAACCAAGCCAAGGGGGTAAATGCTAACTAAATGCTGAATAAGTAATCAGAAAATTGCTAGTTTAAACCCCAAAAGGGTGGGACCCCAAAGCAAAATCATTAAATTCTCAATTCTGGGTCAACCTTTAAAAATGCATTCATGTAAATTTTGGAGATGTATAATAGATCAAATAATAAAATAAATATATAAAAGATTTCAAAAAAATTAATTGTCAAGGTTGTGGGGCAAATTTCATTTAATTACACTTGGCCCAAGTTGTATTTTCTTAATGTTTGTTTTGAGGCATATGACGCAGTTACGGAAACCATTATAAAAACCCTAAAGGAATGAGGGCTTACTCTATGGAGTGGAATTAAAACCCAGCCCAACACATAATAGTTGTTCATTACGCCGCCCCTAACCGTTTACACGCTGCATCGGGAGACAGAGCCCATTGCATGTGACTGCTTCAAATCTCAAATAACTCTGCACTCGAAGCGAAACACAGGAACCAAATCCGTCTAATCTTCCATTTTGTGTCCTCGCTCTAAGACTTTTGGGAGAATGCAAGTCCGCGGACATTTTGCGTCGACCGTTTCACCTACCGGTCGTTTCTCGCCGCGGAATGGCGTTTTTGCGAAGCGGACTGGATGCTGGGAGGTAACGTTACAGCGGAAGAAGGAAGGACGGGCAGCTGGAGGCGACCAGCTGATCACGGAATGGATCCGCTTTCTTTCGCTCTTGGTCGAGGCGGGAACGGAGGCCAGTGAGGAGACATGACTACAACATGCACAGACTCGAGTCCGCCTCAGTGCTAACGGGGCGCGAGGAGCTCCGCTTCCGCCATGGAGGGGGTTTCTGCGACGCGCGCTGCTATTACACGACCCGTTTGTTTGACTGAGCGTAAAAAATGACCGATTCGTCATTTTCTGAACATTCAGTCGACGTTTGAAATCACCACGTTGTGGGTTTTGTATGTGGAAAGGTTGATTTAGCCACAAAGTGACTCGACAATTTTTCCAGGGCGAGGCGCTGCCATTACTGAAGCGGTAATGGCGACGCCTGAGCCGACCTGAGGTGGCCAAGCTCTAAATAGATACGAAGGAAAGGCTAAATCAGCCAGAATATGATAAATCGACCTAATATCCTGCTAAATCTACACTTAATTAATTTAAAATGTGAATTCATTTAACTGACTTAAACGTGTTTTATTAAGGCATTAACGCTTCATTTTACAAAATTAAGTTAGAACCAACACAGATGGTGAAATGGAGCTTGCCCAATTTGTAAGGGGGAAAAATATAAAATTAACTATAACACATACACCGCGCTACTAAATAAGTTGACTATATTTTATAACACTTTAAATAACGTATTAATTGAAACAAAAACGCAAGCTAGCATTCGTCGCGTGCTAAGCGACCTATCACTGACCTACACTAGCTAGGCGGCTAGGACTGGATAGCTAGCTTCGGGTCTCCTCAACCGAAATAAGAGTGAAGCCCTAAATTGTTAAAATACACCACCATGTTCGGTAAAATAAAAATACTGTTAATATACTGGGAATTTAGTTTTCGCCCTTACCGTAAAACTTGTTCGTTACCTCGACGTTCAGTTGACGTTGAGACTACCGGAGTAAACGCGAGGTGTCGGTCGCCGTATGGCGGCGATTGGGAGCTGGTCCTTTAATGGCTTGGAGGACAAGAATAAAGAAAAACAAATTTCACTAAGCTCGAAGCGCGATGCCTACGTTCCGACAGTGTCTGGTTTAAAAATCTGTGATAAATGCTTAATTTAAATAGTTAAACGCACACATTTTAAGCGTAACATGAAAGGAAAAAAATGAACAGCCGAGACTGAGAGCAGCTCGCTGGCGTGACGACTGTTCTAGAGCCGCCATGCTTCTTCCACCTCACGGTGCTCTCAATCACCCGCGTTGTCGAGGTGGGAAACGCGTTAAAACGGTAAGCCGTGGCTTAGAAACTTACCCGATTTACTTCTTAAACATCAGCAGTCAGTAGTCGGGGTGCGGGAATTATCACGAGTTCGGAATTCTTGGTTGTGAGAAGCCGCGCGAGCGAAAGAGAGGACGAGCCCGTGCGGTGAGGTATTTAACCGAAGCTCCCTGATGGCTAACCGGAGGCGGCCGGTTCTGCTCTCATACAGACTGCCTCATGGAGTCCTCACTTGGCGTGTAGATAAGCGACGAACGCGTCGATTTCAATCACATTTATCATCATTACCTTGATAATCGTTTTATGATCAGGTCTAAGAAATAAAAACAAAAACCTCCTGAAGTGAATTGGGTTTTTTTGCTGTTAGAGACTCGCGAACGGGAAATTCGGTAAGGCGACCTCGGAATGTACTTTATACACCCTGCACCAGGCAACGCGATTTTAAAACAATGTGTTTAAAAATAATAAAAATTCTAGACAAAACATGTTTCGTCTAATATAAGTGGAAAAGGCAAACAAAAACACATGTAAATATAAACCGTGCTGTAGTTTACCTCAGGTAATCAGTTTTTTAACCCAGCGGTTGTTGTTGAGACGAAGACGACGAAGAAGAAACAGGCGGCGGCGAGTTCGACCTGTCGCAGCGCGCGCGTGGTTGGAAACTGCTTGTGTGGAACGAGGGGAGGGTTGAACGTTGGCCAGCCGCGCGCCGCCGGTCCAGGGCACGAGGCTCCTCCAGTCCCCGCAGAGCCGCGAGACTTTTTTTTCCCCCCGCCTCCATCTCTCTCGCTCTCGCGCGCTCTCCCTCTCCCCCTTTTCCAGTCAGCGCGCGCTCCGACCCTCTCGCTCGTTCCGACCATTTCTCTTTTGCAAGCGTGAGAGACATCCCGCATTTTCGATCTGTCTGCTCCTTCCCTTCTCTTCCCTCCACCCAACCTCGAGCGCCAAGAACCTTTAGGAATCTTTTCGCTTCCTCCGCTTGCACGAGATGACTGATCGCGACTTCCAAACGGAGAGTAAGCAAATAAAAAAAGAAATGTGCTTGGGCTGCTTTTATAACCTCATTAATAAATAAATACAGTCGATTTTGATGAGGTTTCTGTGTGATCCTTATGAATGGGGTGGGGGGGATGCTCTGCAATGTTCCTACACCAAAAAACTTTGAACTGGAAGAAAAATCTTCAAAACCTCACTTTTACATATAGTTCCTGTCTTCCCCTTCTTTTATAAGTCTGTTTGACAGCTACATCTTTCTCCCAGCCTGTAAAATATCATTCATCTCCATCTTGCGTGTATGTGGGCGTCCCCCACTCTGACCAATCAATGCTCCCAGATTTGGTCAAAACAAATGATTTACCAATCAGCGATCAGCTTCTTAAAAACACAAGCTCTACAGCACTTACAGCTCTGTCACTGGTCTCTGAGCAGTGGATTTAAAGAGCTCTAATTTCTGTATGACTTTTAACATTCCTGAATAACGGCAGTTTCCTTGAATTGAGATCAAAAGGGTGCAAACAAATAAAAATGACATATTTTAACCATCCAGACATTTATAATAAAAAAAAAGTTATAGTAAATAATAATTAGAGTAATTATAATTATAGTAAATAATATTAGTCACTGTTTACACATCTTTTTAATTATTGTGATAATTAATCTCTAGTAACATGTATATCCATATGACTTTATAACTCTCAGCCTCTGAAACTCTGATTTTTAAAATAATTATTTAGAAACCGTGAGTTCAA
>JAOTRN010000025.1:18402402-18413591 GCA_028566695.1 Bagroides melapterus | reverse complement strand
ATCATGCAGCCTCTTTGATGTGTGTGTGAGGCTGCCGTTAGCAGCATACGAGGTGTCTGATTACTTTCATTAGGAGCATTTTTCTGGCCAGTGCACCGTGTCCTCGCGGATCTCCTACCTGATCCCTGATGCCTTTAAATCCTTTAAAAATTTTTGTGTTGTTTAGCAGATGCGATGCTTGGAAAGATAATACATAGGGGCTTTCTATAGAAAGTGCTGACATATTTACTGTGATCTCAATATCAAGTAGTTTGGTCAAATTCTTCTATATTTACTCAAATAAAAGAAGAAATCTTTCTTTTGTAATAAATTCCTGCTGTAATACAAAGAGAAGAGCCAGGGACTAAATAGGCCTCTCTGTGCACCTGAAACAATTGGATCGATGAAAAAGATAAAAACAGCTCAAAGGCTTTGAATAGCAGTCCCAGGACAACAGGGTTTTTTTTTGCAGCAGCAGCACAATGGGTGTGGAGTGATTCATGTGAAGAAAGAAATATGACCATCTCAAGCAGCAGAGCTATCCGCTCTGGGCTGGAGACACCTCTCATAACACACAATCCATAATATGATTAAAGTTTTATTCTAAACTTTAATAATAAATGTAGTTTTTCCTCAGGACTTACTGTATTTGTGAAGTCAGATGGTGAGATTTAGGATCATAGGTCTGCAAGGGGTTATTCTAAATTCCTAACAAATATAAAGTTGAACAGATGTGGCAGCAAGAATGTGTCTTGATGCTCATCATTGCAAACTGCCTGCTGCTACGTATGCTTTTTTAAATTTTGATATTATTGAGCTAGCTAATATCAGATATAAGAAATAAAGCCAGAAAGCTCTTGCTATAGTAGTTAGCCTTCGCTAATGTTTTCCCACTTTCCTTCAGGGAATGGATCATTAGTGTGATTTCAGGAAGCCTTTTTTTACTTTTAGTAAAAAGGAATAAAAAATTTCTCTGAGAGACATAGCTACATGAAATGTGAACTCCTTTCTCTTAGCTGTAACATAGCATATATATACACGATAGGTACACACTTAGTAGTTTGTCAATCCCAATCAGTGTGTAGCATGTTCACAACTTCTGCATATTACATCAACTAGACAGTTAGCATGGGATTTTGGTGATTATTTTGCAGACAGATGCCCTTATCCAAATTGACTTACATTTATCTAATTTATACAGCTGAGCAAGTGAGTGAATAGGGGCCTAGCAGTGGCAGCTTGGAGGCCCCGGGATTTAAACTCACAGCCTTCCAATCAGTAGTTCAACACCTTAAGCAGTAGGCTACCACATGAGCACTCACTGAGCCCAGATGCTCATGTCCATCCAACACAGAGCCAGCATGCCTTAAACTGGGCTATAACAAGATCTTAGTGGTTTAGAGCTGGTCAGATATATATACAATGTATTAGTATATACTACAATGTAAAGTAGTGAGTGTACAGCTTGTATAACAGTGTCCTAGCCATTAATGTCTAAACCGCTGGCAACCAAAGTGACTACACCCCTAAGTGAAAATGTCCAGGTATATAAAGATATAATAAACAATTTAAAAAAAGGTAAGGGGTGTACTCACTTCTGAGTGTATATATATTGGTCCATATTAAGTTTGACAGCTTTATTTTAAATCTTTGTGCTCACTTGGGCATCTCCTCAAAAGTAAATCTTTTTAATGGCAATCATCACAATGATAAATGTGCATTAGATAATATATGAGAGTTGAGAGTTAAACCGAATCAATTCCTGTCATTACACAATCCATTGTACTTAGGTGTGTCATTGCCCTTTTTATCGTTGTGTTTGTAACGAGATGTCACACAGTGTCAAGTCCGAACACCGTCAGAAAATTCCAGCTGCCCAACTGTTAATTATGAGTTTTGACGCGAACATGTGAACGCTTTGCAAGTTGGAAGCTTGTAATTACCGTAATCCTGGCAGGACGTGAATACGCTATACTTATCATAGAACTTTGTGGAAATGGTGTTGTTATGGTTACAGTATGTGTGAGTCACTTTTGTATAGCAGCACAAAAGCGATCCAGGCAAAATGCTCTATACAATAGTGCTCTATAATTGCAGGAATACAGACGAAAACAGAATGATTAGGATAAACTACATTGAGCATGTAACGTTTTATCTGCAGGCTTAGCCTTGTTGCTTATATCCAGGCTAATCATTTAACATGCATGCTAATCTAAGATGGCTTCCATGAATGAGATAGAGATTATAGTTAGATATAAATGATAAAACTAGTTGCTCATATTAAACATCATTCCAACACCTTTTTTATTTTATAATAAGCATAATTATTTACTTTCTCTTTTTTATCTGGTTTCTCTCAAGGTTTCTTTCTCATATCCTGCTCATTTCTTATTCATTAGAGATTTACATCTACAGTATATCCTGATTTCTATGTAGCCGCTTTGCGACAATGTCTAAAACACTTTACAGCTAAAATAGAATTGAACAGTAAGACATTGAGGCACAATGAACTGCTAGAACAGCTTCAATGTGTCCTGATAAGTTCTACAAGACTCTGTGCTGAAAAAAATGAACATCATTCTAATGGTGATGAAGAGCGTGTCTAATTCATTACTCCAAACTCTGTCATGGATGTTCAGTGGATTGAAATTTGGTGATAGTGAAGGCCATAATGCCAGTTTTTTTCCTCAGCTAGTCTCTGAGTAGTCTCAGTTAAAGACTGTCCTTTACGGGGACAAGTGAACCCAAAGCATGGGAGCAAAATTCTCCACATAGCATAACAGAGCTATCAGTTTCCTTTATCTTGTCATTCTTCTTTATACTTATACAACTGATATGACTATAAAATACTATATACAAATAAAATTATATATGTAGGTGTTTGTGTGAGGCAGATATAAATGGTAATCTTGTTATACACTCTTTCTTTCGAATGGATATTAACGTACACACATGTCCTGCTATGCCCCACCCCCCACACTCTCGCCCTCTCTCTCTCTCTCTCTCTCTCTCTCTGTTCCCTAAGCAGACACTCAATGTTCCCTAAGCAGATATCATCATTAGCACATATTACTTGACTAAAGACTGAACAAAACCTCCTCCCAATTGTCCATGAGTCTGTATTTACATTCACACTTTGTACTCAGCTAATGAAGTGGAAATGAAGGTGTTCTGTAGCGCAGCTTTTTCACACTAACACGGTATGGAACTCCAGCTGATTGGTAATGGTGAGAATTTGGCAAAACCACCTTTATTTAATGAGGCATTTACAGACAGGTGAGAGCTAAAACTGTGACCTGGGATTCATTTGTTCGTTACAGGCTTAATCCTGGTTAGATTCACAGTGAATCCTTTGTGTATTCACTGAGCTTGATGTGGGAAATCACCCTGGATGGGACATTAGTACACACTTTTTCAGACTTAAATTGTAAGAAAGCAGTTTTAAGTAGATGTACAGCTTAAATCAAAGGTCCTAACTTTCTTTTAACAAAACATTTATTTATTCATTCATTTTGATGTTTTCTTCCCTCCACACCATGATGTCAAAGCTTTAGACCTAGCCAGGACAATATCAACGATTCTCAATGTAATTGTAATGAAATGTAATTTTACATCAATATAAATAGCAGTGTCTAGTTATCATTGTATTCTTAATGGTTCTTAGCTACCAAAATAGTTTTTTCTGATAGGAAAACATTCTGTTGTAGGGATCTATATACTGTAGAACATTTAACAGTTCTTCCAGAGGGCTGTACTTTGACCCTAACCATTATTTGATTATTTGCTGAAATATATTTTTTCAATAACTTTTACATCCTACGTCTAATTTTTTTGGGAGAATCTTTTTAAATAATTGGACTTTCAGCATTCACTTGATTTTTATTTAACGGTGATGCGTGCAATTGCACGTAAACTTGCCCAATTTGCACGTAATTACAATTGCAAATGCAAGCAGTTAAATGTTTTCAGTTAAAATTGCCTTTGGTCATATAGATCCTTCTGGTTCATGTTGTGCTGGGTCATAGGCCATAAGTCAGTCCATTAACTCTACTCATGAGAGCAATCTAGTGCAATCAAAATAATCAAGGAAATTAACACACCATTTTACAATGCACACTCATTATCAGGGCTTATATAAATGTGCTGTTACTGTCAGTGTTCTGGAAGTGTGATGAGAAACAATCCAGAAACTTTATATATATTGTTATATTAGCGTTATAGGATATATTAGAATATATTGTTCTAGCGTTATGGTTAGTTGGATGTGAAATGGAACAATGATTTTTAAAGGCAAGCTGTTTATTATTTCTATTCTAGCATAAGAAAGTTGTGAATTTCTTTGAACAGGAAGTTTTTAAGTAGAATACGAGTAGAGTACTCAAACTGTAAAAGCATGCTACATGTCATACTGTATGTAGGTCAGAGTGATAAAGTGAACGCTAGTTTGTAGAGCTGAGAGTGCTGATCTATCAGAACCCCAAGATGTTGTAGCGACCCATTCATAATTAATGAACGAGAGAGGGATTCATGAAGAAAGAGATGGGTTGGGTGTGTTATTAGCTGACTAGACGGTTTTGTAGCACACTAGAGCCTAGTTTTCCTTGTCCATATGCCAAGTGATCAGACACACCAGTTTGGTCTCAGCTTTAACTGGACAGCACTAACTCTGAATATGTTTATATGGGTGCGGATGGCAATGTCTTTTCCTTTAGCATGGTTTGAGGGCAGCTGGCACTGTATGTACAGCACAAGCAGGACTTTGGGTATTATAGATACTGTATGTGTGCACATGATGAAAGGGTGTGTTTGTTGTGCGTATCACTCCACACACACCCCCTCCCTCTTGTATGGCAGCTTGTAGCCTTCTGGATCATGGCATGTACAGATGTTTGGATGTAATGGCTACCATCAGTGTGGTGCTCTTGTTATTCAGTGTAAATAGGCCCTTCCGGATCTCTCATGTCGACGTGACGCATTTTAAGCCTCGGGGGAAAAAATAGAGTTTTGCTAACAAACTACCCGTATGTATTTGTGCTTTTTGTGTGTGTGATGTTTCATAATGGCCACCATTCACAAGCCATGGAATCATTCAGACATCCAGCATTATTAAAGTAAAAACTGGGGACAGAGTATTTCAAATATGAATCAGCTTTTTTTCCCCCGCTTAGCTAATCAAACAATAGCAGTGGAGGAGTTTATTCGTTTTCATTGTGCAGTCAGATTGATTCAGTTCTGTTTTTCTGTGAATTTATACCAGACTCAATCCTGAACCTGACATGCATATTTCTGTATGATTCATAGGTTAATTAGCATTATCATCATGTCTCAGCAGCATTAGCATCATATATCTCAAATTTCGTTTCACTGTTGTGATGTTGTTCATCACTATGGTACTACAATACAAACTGAGGCAACTTTTGAGCCAAACATTTGGATAGTTACATAAGTTTTGAGAGTGTCACATGAAAATTCAGCCTACCTAGAATGTTTTTGTTAAGCGATGAAATCCAAAATTTCTGATATAGTTCAGTGTACTTATGCAGTCAGCAAACCCATCAAACGCATAAACCTGAGCGTGATGGTTCTTGTGGTTTGTCAGTTAGCCAGTGAATAGTACTGAATGAAGATAAGGATAAAGAAAAGTAGGCAAGGGGAAACTAAGGATAGCAGGAACCATTGAGGAAGCATTTTCTTCATGGGAGATCAGGATTCAGGAACAGAGACAGGAATACACACTAAATGGGACACCAGTTTGATGATGGACACCTAGCTGGTAAATTAGCAACACACTGCCAAGAAAATATCCCAAACTCAGGATTACTACTGTGCCATTCTTCCAACCAGCACTTATTACATAAATGTACACAGGAGAACAGTAGTGGTGTGGAGTTTATTGCAATTACACCGCTCTTGGATGAAGATGCATTTTTTCATCACTGAAGATATAACAAATGTCTTTCAAACTTCTTAAGAAGTGCACGGTTCCTCGCTGTGAACTATATAAAGATATGATAGGTAAAGGTGATGCAAAAATGTACTAGCTGTCCATCTTCTACTCCAATGGCATTTAGCTAATGAGCTAGGCTGACCTTCCCAGTTTGATTGTAGTCCATCAAAATGGACCTCGACCCTCCATCTTTATCTTAATGAGGGTTTGTTTTTTCAATATTTTAACTATATAAAACTTCCTGTAAGAGGTGAGTTGTGACATATTACTCACACCAAATGTACTAAGAGTTAAAGTATGTCTTTTGGCTGTTTAATATGGGACTACATTCTATTGTTTAATTCTGTGGAAGTCATGACTTTTGTCCTTTAAGTCAGTTATGAAATCTTTTCACTTGGCTGAAATACAAATGTCCTGAAGGTGCCAGTTTTAGCACAGGAAAAATGCTTCATCTCATAATGATTAAATGCTTTTCAGGAGTAACAAAACAGAGGAAAGGTTCAACGTCAAAAGCGATATTCAGAATAACATGTATCTATGAATTAGGTGTGTGTGTGTGTGCGTGTGTGTGTGTTTTGGGTGGAGAGGTTTGGTGGTTCTGGGACTTTGCTCTAGGCTTTTTCACATCAGAAGTATTCATCAGCTCCTTGCCAGACTGACTACCATTCTGCAATGAACAACCAATCAGTTTAATTGTGATCATTAATCATAAACTCTTTCTCTTTTGTAACCTCACAAACAACAGAAAAAAATACAGGCACAAAATGTAGTTCTGAGAGTGTGTTTGCCAGTCCTGCACCGTCCTCCACCTGCACTGCACGTTTTTTCCTTTCGAACATACCTGACTCATGAACAAGGGTGTGGGTGTGTTAGAGCGGGGAAAACATTTGCAGTGCATCAGGACATGACTTGGAAACACATATGGGTTTGTGAAAGATGCTGAATTCCATTGGGATGCCAGGTGTAGATCCCAGTGACCCTTTAAAACCCCACAAACAAGCCTCATGGTCAATCTGACCCTCCCAAACTTCAGTTTAATTCAATTGTATCTGTGTAGCTGGTTCAACAATAGACACTGTTGCAAAGCAGCTTTACAGAAATTCGATTGAGAAGATTTAGACTCCTAATGAGTGAGCCAGAGATGACAGAAGCAAGGAAAAACTCCCTGAGGAGAAACATTGAGAGGATCCAGACACAAAATAGGAACCCACCCTCTTTTGGATGATACTGGATAATGGGATTATAAATCATTACACTCAATTTTTAAACATTACTGATTCAGTTGAATAGCATGTGAGGCAGTTTTTAGGTATCCAAATGAAATTATCTCTTAATTGGAAGGTTTCCCTAATTTTTATTTTTGGAATAACACATTTTAATGCAAATCCTAAAAAAATAGAAAGTTATAAGAAACCCAATTACACAGGTGAGCCACGGATCTGGCAACCCTGCTGAATTCCTCTTAATAGGAGTTACTTAAAATTATTTGTCACTTAAACATCTTTATAAGAGATGTTACAGCTGCCCACTACAAAATCCTCTTTACCCACTGACCCAGCTACTGACACAGACCTGCTGAATAATTTATTGACTTTCTAATTATATGTGAAAATAATGCTGGAAGAATGTGCAATATTAAGACCAATCCAATAAACTTACAGTGAGGCCACTTTGCACAATTATTAGCCTCATTTTTAGCAGTGTGTTACTTGTAGTATCCAACCGCAAAGTATGCAAAGTAAATTACTCATTTGAAATGAAAGTATACTATTGTTTAAGATTAACTACACATACAGTACAAGAAGTCTGATTGATTGATTGACTGAAGCTTAATTCATAAGCTAACGATATTTTGAAACTCATTAGTGCTAGCTACTTCACCAACACTATACCTAGTGTTTTGGTGAAGTTAATTAAAGCTAGTACTAAGTTCGTGAAGTGTTCCAAGAGAGAAAGCTACCATATTTATTTATCAATTGCTAGCTAACAGCTAACAGCTACTTGTCATGGGCTAGCTAACCAAAATAGCTAATAAAGTTTTCTAGCTGTACAGTATGTGTAATATGTGATAACAGGAGAGGAATAATAAAATTATTCTCACATTATTAATCCTCAAATTATTAATTACTTTTATTAATTAAATCTAATTATCAAATTGATCAATTATCAATAAATTCTTTTTTTTTTATACACAAGAAACTGTTTTTAAACTAAAAGATTAGGGGAAATATATGTTCCACACTAACACTCGGATGCATTGATTTTTTTTTTCCTGCACAGGAATAGAGTTTAATAAATTTAACTGCACTTATATTTCTTGAATCTGGTCAGTCAGATGGTGTTGAATAGTTGAATAACACCAGCTCTGACTTCTGTTAAAGCTGCAAGGCACATCACGGGTTTACACTCACACTTTCATACATTATTGTTTCTATAGTCATAGTTAATTCAGAGACACTTGTATGTTGGACCCTCCACAGTAATCTAAGCTTATATTAAACAAATAAAGTGTTATTATGTCATGAAGAACATCGAATCATCGATGTGGTGAAGTTTGTACAGACTTCTGGATTGTTGTTGTCTGGATTTTGTAACAGTAATATCCTCATGGCTTTCTTTTTACTTTTCTTCCACCTATCCCAAGAGCCTAGGCGTTAGCGAGTGTTCAGAGTCAGTTTATTTAAAGAGGCAGCGCCCAACACTTCTGTACATGTATTTGTAACTGAAGTGTTGTGGAAACTTGCTGATTTTCATTAAGTTTGTATCATCGTATACATGATTGCATTGCTGCTTAATGCAGTGTAACTGTACTTCACCACAAGTCCTTGTGTCTCTACACAAAGATCGATCCTTTAACTAGATAAACAAAAGCACTGTCCGCACAAACACACACACAAAATCAGATCAATGTGGGCGACCTTTCCAGCGACGCCCAGTAAACACTATTATCCACATTACTCCTCTTCTATCATTTCCAGCATTTTCTGCTGTCCCCCCGCCTCCTTGCTGTACATTTATTCTCTTGATTTTCCTCTCCAGTTTCAGCATGTTCTCTTCTCACCATCATCATCATCTGTCTCTCTTTCCATTTTCTTCCTTCCTTCCTTCTTTCCTTCCTTCCTGACCTCTTGGCAGAAAGTCTTTAAGAGCTATTAATTGTTATTCATTCACTTAATTTGGTTGTTTTGTCTCTCTCTCTCTCTCTCTCGCTCTCTCTCTCTCTCTCTCTCTCTCTCTTTAATGTCTAAGTTGTGTCTGATCTGACCTGGTCATTTTGATATATGATATATTTCAATCATTTTTTTCAAACCTTCAGCATCAAGATGTGCAGCATTTTCGTCATGAATATAGTTGTTCATTTATTAACCTTTGTTTTCTATCACATCTTTCTTTCTCTCTTTCTTTCTTTCTTTCACCACATTTCACTGCTTTCTCACTGCAGTATGTAGTGTGTATGAATCGAAACCTGGTGTGTTTACTCAGTTTGGTTGGGCTACAACAACCTCACTCTTAGACAAGCTTAATGAACGATAGTCATGCAGAGTGTTTGAACCATATCTTCTATCTTTCTTTCTTTCTTTCTTTCTTTCTCAGCTCACCTGTACTTGTAGTCATGTGTAAATTTGTAATTTTCATTTGTAAATCATTCTTTATCTGAACTTGTCATTTTAACCTGTCAGATATTGTGTCCTATAACCTATACATAATTAAAATAAACTTTTACAGTCTAGAAGCTCTGTATTACAACATGAAATACACTTCATTATTGCTGTTCATCCATCCATCCATCTTCAGTAACTACTTTATCCTAGTCAATCTTGCAGCGGATCTACAATCAATTTACAACACACACACACACACACACACACACACACACACACACACACACACACACACACACACATTCATATACCTAGACACATGTATGGTTGATTTAGACTGCTTGGAGTAGACCAACTCAAATGTAGGGGAACATGGCAAACTTCACTCATTATTATTATTATTATTATTATTATTATTATTATTATTATTATTATTATTATTATTTTATGAATGCGTAAAACAAAATCTACATAACAGTGTGTGTCTCTGTGCAGGTGAGACTTACTCAGACACATACAGTCACACGGACCAGTGTCTTCCCTGTACGGAGTGTACTGGTCTCATGCGCATGGAAACGCCATGCACCGACTCCAACGATGCCGTGTGCGTGTGTGACTATGGCTACTACATGAGCCAAGTGACAGGCTTCTGTGAGCTGTGCACACTGTGTCCACGTGGCCACGGGGTCTACACACGCTGTGAACCTAACCAGGACACGGTATGTGAGCCGTGTGAGGAAGACACCTACTCAGACCAGGAGAGCTCGCTGGATCCCTGTCTGCCCTGCACCATCTGCAACGAGGGCTCAGATGAGCTAGAAACCCGGAGGGAATGCACGCCCACGTCAGACGCAGTGTGTTACGGTGAGAGACGTATACTCTCTGTGTTTTCTAGAACGAAAGATCTCTTATGCAGTATGTAGTGTGTATGAATCGAAACCTGGTAGTTTGTTTGGACTACAGCAATCTCCGTATTTCAGTTTCAGGAGCATTTGGAAATGCAAGCAAAGATTGGATGCAATTCCGTTTGTATAGAACTTTTGAAAAATATGCAAAAATCTAGAAATGTATAAATTTATCCCTAAAGAGGGAACCAGAGTTGATGATGAAGAAAAAAGGTCCCTGAGATGACATGAGAAAGAAACCTTGAGAGTCTCCAAAGGGAACCCGTCGTCATCTAAGTAACAGCAGAAAGTGTGATTACAAATAATTTCCCTTCTTTAAACTCTATACTATACAGTCAAAAAGTGGAGTTGCGGAACAAGGGACATAAGTGCTTATGAGCTTCAGAGTCATATCTGAATTATAAATCAGATGTACGATGATGGAGCAAATCTGTTGGTAGTAGTCGCAATCCTAAGGTGAAATCTAATATCAATGAACATCTCATGTGAGTAAATGTGCTGTAGAGCTGAGATTCTCAGCTGCAGGTCTGGAGACCACACACAGTGAGAGGTAACGAATATTGATAATTAACTCATGAGTCATACAATGATGTACAACAGAGTGGGTCAGAGGTTTAGAAGTTTAAGCGATTTCACTGTAGAGGTGTTGGATTTTTCATAATGTCAGTCTATCAAGAACTATACAGTACTGTGCAAAAGTCTTAGGCCCCATATTATCTGTAGTACAAATTTTGTTCTATAAGTTTATGATGTCTG
>JAOTRN010000025.1:18269953-18283143 GCA_028566695.1 Bagroides melapterus | reverse complement strand
ACACAATAAATTCAAATAATAAACTCATTGTGACTTATATGTGTATGGCAGTGAGAACACATTCATACACAAACACACACACAGAGAGAGAGAGAGAGAGAGAGAGAGAGAGAGAGAGAGAGAGAGAGAGAGAGGGAAAGAAATTAGCATTGAAATAAATAGATTTTTTTTCTTTGCCAGGATTCCCCTGTGTGCTCAGATGCCATGGTGCACACATAAACAAATGAGTGTGGCGCATAACAAATGCACAGTAATCAGCCTGTGTGCCTCTGCTTCACTCAGATATTAACAACGTGATATTTAAATTAGTCTCACAGCATGTGACTCCACCGATATGAGGCACGAGCCTACAGTTACTTTCCAAATCAATACACTCCAACTAATAGATTCTCAGGGGGAGCTGGGTATAGCTCCACTAATTAACCATTTTATAGGCACATGTATCACACAGGTCACTTTGTAGATCTTTACAAGTGTCCAGTACCTTGTTGTAGCTGGTCTGTTCAGCTGTGCTCTACCATGGCCATCATGGAATAAGAATGACAGCTGATTATATATAATTTGGGAAGAGGATCTGAGTGTGTGTGTGTGTGTGGTGCTGATCGGAGTGGATCAGGTAGCGCAGCATCACTGCTATTTAAGCGTGTGGGTGTACAGTTAGAGGATACAACACCTCTTTTTATGTGTTAATCATTCTCTATCCTTCATCAGTGTCACTTTTCTAGATCAGCACTGCTGCAGGACTGAGATTTTATTTGGTTATCTGTCGCTAAACTCAGACACAACACTGAAGTGTTGAAAACCACAGAAACTTAATACGCCTCATGTGCGTCCGTGTCAGTGTCACTGATCCTGTGGAGCTTTCCAGTGATGGATATGGTCCAAATTTGAACAGATAGATCAGCTTAAAGATCTGAAAACTGTATCTGAAGATCTTAATCTGTAGGTGATGTTAAGGTCAATAAAACTTGTTTAAGACACGATAATGTTTTCATACAAAGTGATATCATCTCTCCGCACTTTGTCCCCATGTTCTGTCTACGTACAAAATGTAAACATGTCCCTGAACATGTACGTATGCTTTGCCAGATTTATTTATCTGCTTAAGAAGTTAGGTATTGGTAAGATCTAACCCTAAGCTTAACCCTAACTCTAGTTCAAAGCCAAGCTAAAGAATTCGGTTAACTGGCTAATTTTCTCCACAAGATTATTTCTCTCTTGATTTCTCTAGCTCACTGTTGTGCCTGAAAGAATTGAACATATCTATTCAAAAACACGTGCCATGGCATTTTGTGTTCTTGGTGTCAAATAGAGTAGATTTGTAGATTTGGTTTTGACCCGTTCATCATCACAAGCTACAACAACATCAGAGAATCATGGAAGCTGGAGGAAAGTGCTTGGTTGTGAAGCATAAGCAAATAAGCAAACTTAAAAGGGTTATCCTTTATTACAGCTTTCATATTATTTCAAAGAAAAGCTTGAGAAGCTTGCATTTTGTGCTCACCCTGTGGTAGGATATAAAATCACCAGGAACTAGTGCCATCTAAATATACCAGCAGTGGAAACAACAATTCACTACATTTATAAATATTCATCTTTTGATATTACTCAAGGAAAGTTACAATGTCGTGAATATGGTGCATTCGTTTTTTTTGTTTGTTTGTTGTCTTGCTCATAGTTCTCTTGCTAGCTAGATGACATTCAATACCCCAGCAAAAAGCTCAAACACTATTTACTCAGGAACTGCTTGGCAGATCCAAAGGCTGACATTTCAACATGCAAACATATTTTAATCAGGTATCTATGGGATGCATAGTGATGACATTCTGGAAATGAAGAAACACTGCCATACCTTTTCTGCAAAGTAGTTCGTTTATGTAGTAATTTTAGCGCTTTTATCATATATTATACTTTATAACTTCATTTAATTTGATTAGTCGAATGGGGTTCCAAGAGTGTGTATATTTCCCATAAACTCAATGGGACGTTTCACTCGCATGTCTGATTTTGCCATGAAAAAATTCCACTTCCTACTTTACTACAGAGCTGTTACCATCATCATCAGCTACACCTTTTCAGGAACATGCAGGAACAGCTAAACATGTAAGAACAGATTCCAGCTGTACCAGAAGCACCGTTAACAGGAATGGACTAGTCAGTGTGAGCTAGCTAACTAGCCAGCCAATGGACCTTTCTACTGGCAGAGAAAAAAATAAACAAAATGTTTGTCCATATTGTGCCTAATAGGTCACATACTTGATATTAATTTCTTCTCACTAATAGAACTGCTATATAACAGCAAAAGCAAGCTTGAAATTCTTTGGTTATTCTGAATATTGGCACAAATGTGACTAGCTATGGCACGAGATGCAGGGTGCTACAGCCAAATCATATGAGTGTTATCGTGGAGCAGAGAGCCTGATCTATGTATAGGAGGTAGAGCTGCTGCGGCATGAAATGCCTGAAGCGCAAAGCAAATATGCCACATAATTTGTGAACCCAGCTCGCCAGAAACTTTAAAGTGCATTATTTTTGTACTTAGAAATATAGTCAGTGGCTCGGAGGTTGAGGGTTTGGGCTACTGATCAGAAGGTGTGAGTTTAAATCCTAACACCAACAAGCTGCCACAGTTCGGTCCTTGGGCAAAACCACTGACCATCAACTGCTCTGATGTATTCTGTCTCAAATCCAAGTATATTTGGATGACAGTATCAGCCAAATGAGCAAATAGTGAAGAATATCTAATGAGCTCTTAAAGAAGGCATTGTTAGTATACAAAAATAGGGAAGTCAGATGTTCCCTGTTGTGGATATTCCCAAAACTTTTGCCGACACATAATCTTTTCAGTTCTATTAGTCACATTAGTCATGCCTTTATTATATAAGATGACAAATTGCTCATGAAATTAAGGTTAAAAACATTGGATTCAAGTGAAGTCAGTACATTCAGACATGTATTTGATCGTGATCTTTAGTGTTGTGTCATGTATTGTGGACCCAGAGCCCAGAATACCCATAATGCACTTTGCCATTTGTAGGATTTAGAGAATCATTTTAAAAACAGTTTAAGGTAAATGAACGCATCTGTGTTGAAAATAAGTGTTAAATGATCTCTGGAAATTTAACAAAGATGTAAATATTTGCAGCCTTGATCAAGATTTGAGTGTGTTTCTGTGGCCATAGGAATAGAAATATTTGACAGTTTTGACTTGGCTGGGCCTCATGAGACACTTTTCAAAAAAAAAAAAGGAGCATTTGTAAGAAAGAAAGAAAGAAAGAAAGAAAGAAAGAAAGAAAGAAGGAAAGAAGGAAAGATAGAAAGAAAGAAAGATTTGGCACTCCGTTTCTGAGATTAAGATTAGGATTAGATTTAAGTGTAGGCATTGTGTTAATTAGCTGTATTAGTTAAGTTTGTGAAAGGTCCTCACAAGGATAGTAAGGCATATACAGGTGTATGGGGTGTGTGTGTGTGTGTGTGTGTGTGTGTGTGTGTGTGTGTGATGTCTTATGAAAGGGAGGGGGGAGGCGATGTAGGGTTTAAAACGGCGCCGCTTCTTGTAAGCGCGATTACTGATAGAGTGCGCGCGCCGATGTGTTAAAGGAGTTTCCGTGCGCTACGGTCCGTCTCGCTCCCGTCTGGATCCCTACCTTAATGTTGTCAGCGAGGATCGGGAAGACGCCCTCAACTACCTTAATTCGTCACCTCTGAGCGGAGTAAAACTATAGGCTCCTGATCCTCTCCGCGTTTCACGGAGATGATGATAAGGTGTCACACTCGCAGCTCTGGGACACGCTACGGATGTCGTCATGCGCCCCGGTGGCATCGTTGAGTAGCAGGGAGTCACTGAGCCAGGTCCGGTCACACCGGGAAAGTTGCGCTCGAGAGTGTTGTGTGGGACATGGGATCACGCCTGGGCCGAGTGGGATACGCTGGTGAAGGATCGGCGTCCTGAGTGGCGAGCTGTTTGTTGGTGTCGGGAGAACCAGGGTGCGTCGCACCGGAGCCATGCGCACCGAGCACAGCTTCGTTTTGCTGCTCCTCAACGGGACGGCGTGCCTGGTGAGCGGGGACAGGGAAGGGGACACGTGGGTCCGCCGAGGGGTGCGGGAATTACAAGAGTGCATGTAAATGTGGTCTTCCCATGAGTCAGGTATGGCACATGTGCCGGTGACCAAAAGTGTCCACGCGTTGCTCGGCGCGCTCATTTTGCGCGATCGTGCATCTGAATGAAGTGTGTCTGAGCAAATAGAGAATTTGGTTTCTTGCGGGACTTTTCTGTAGCTTGAAATCCCGAAATTAATTTCCAGCACTGTTATTTCTGTTAACGTGATTAGTCATAATAATTACGAAATCGGATTAAACAACTGTACTTATAACAATAACTTATTAGCTTTAAAAATGTCAGTTACATGCAAACGCAGTGGCGCAAAACATAATAGCTTACAGTTTTAGTGATTTCATTAAGCTCAGTTGATCTGAATCATCTCTATAGCATTGAAACAGCACCAAGCCGTTTTAATCCACTTTCACCCTGCAGGGAAAAACAAGTGACCCTGGATTTTAATTCCCATTAAGGACAACAGAAATCCTTTTCTGTTTATTGGCGCCACGCAGGCAGATTGAGCAGTCGCCCCGCTTTGCCCTGCTGCCGCGCAACCGAAAATTAATAAAGATGACAAATCTCCATGAGTTTAATTACAAAACACCTACGTGCGTCATTAACGGAGGAGTTTAAGCGCTCGAGGGAAACGGAGCACGGCCACTTTTGCGCTTTAAGATAGGCTTATAATCAGCTAGGCAATATCGGCAAAGACACTAATAATGTAATTAGCCTAATTATTACACGGCTTCTGGTCATTAATTTGCCACGTTATTTAAATTGGAGGAAGAGGCGCGCGCGAGACAATGTTCCGCGCCCCCGCGCGCCTCAGCATGGAGTCATGGGTAATTCTTTTCGCGCGAGACAGTGATAAATCCTAAAGTAATTAATGATATTTTTCATCGTTTTATAGCTCCGCGATTAACAGACATGCGGAATACATTAAAAAAAAAATCACCATCCATTTTGTGGCGTGTTAAGCGACCCAATGGTTTGCGCCAAAAAAAAAGGGTTTAAGGAGCAATTCTCTGCGCTTTTTCAGAGTCCAAAACATCCCAGATACACGACAGTAATAACATAAGATTAGAATGTTAGAATAAAACACTTTCAACCATCACCGTACACACTGAGAAATAAATGTACTAAACTGTTCTTTTGAGTGATACAATCAAGCGTAACTCTTTAGTACCTTGAATTTGTTCCTTTATGCCATTAAAACTATTCAAGCTGTATACTTGGACTGTAATTACCACTTACGTACCAATTAGCTTCCCAGGTAAAAAATACTGTATTTAATAAAGGTACCAAATTGCAGAGTACCATATTTTCATACAGAGAGTGCGCTGAATTGGAGATATAAAGACAGGATCAAGCACCAGTTAGACAATCCATTGCAATAATTGAAAAAAAAAAATCTTAATGTGCTCTTAAAATCTCTTAAACGTTTTCCTTGTTGTTGGAGTGTTACCAGTAAGTGTAGTTGTTCTGCCTTTAGTTTGTATCTATCATCCAGGAATGTGCATGTGTTGTACTTTTATTTATCTTTTACAGAGAATCTTTAAAGCTTTACATCGTTAGTCCTTAAGGTCCAATTGTGTATATGTTTCTATGTGAAAAGCTTAACACTACAAAAGATGAATCTTTGATCGTTTCAGGCCAGGAACAAACAAAAGCACAATTGGGTACCTTTATTACAGAGAGTGTAGGAGGTACTGTCGTTAAAATCAATTTAAATAAAAAAATCTTTTTCCTGCTACAATCCCCTTTTTAACAGTTTAAATAGGTTTTCTATAAAGACCACCAGGCAGTCGATTACAAATCACAGGCAATTACGGCATTAAATTTGTTTATTGTGGTGTTGCCGGTGTGGCATCTCTCTCATTACCACCTTATTAAATTAATTCAGTTACAAGATGCAGCTTTACCGGAGCCAGGCGCTGACCTGCTGCAGAGTAATGGGTGAAAATAAACTAACCATGCTACCCAAATTGGACAAGACTGTCCAGGGCATGTAGGTGTGTGGGTGTGATTGAAAACAAAGGAGAGAGAGAGAGAGAGAGAGAGAGAGAGGTAAATGAGATCTTGCCTCACAACACAAAGCCAGGTCAGCAGGACACATTTGAGTGTAACACATTTCTGTATTGTGCTTTTTTGTTCAACACATTTTCTGAAATAATGGCTCCAAACAGCAGACTTCCTCAGAGTTGTGCTGATGACGGATACATCATTTTTCGTACTTTTATTATATCTATTTAACCTGGTACAGTAGTGACAACATATATCTAGCTAGTAACTACTTTAAAATCTTTTTTAAAAATGAACTATATGCACGTATTATACGCACATATATGTATAGTTGTAAATATTCTCCACTTATGAAAGATGTCCTTTATGTCCGCTTACGTCCTACAGTACGTACGAGTAGGTCCACCGTTTTTGGTAAGCATTACAATGATGGGTATCACTTTAACAAGATTCCATGTCCATCCAAGAACACTTGACCTTTATCTAATTCTGATTCAGATTGAAAGGATGTACCCTTGACAGTACGACCCTAGCAGCATGGAAAATCCCATTTACTACCTTGGTTTCTGAGAGTGCATGCTGCGGGGAGGAGGTTTGGCTGCAGGTAGTCTTGTGCAATAGTTTATTCACAAAGGATGTATCGCTTTGTAAAGATGTGTATTTTCAGTAACGCTTACAACCAGAAATTTCTCGTCTCCTTTTCATGACTGAGTGTTCTATATGTGGACAGACTGTATTGACAAACGTACACACACTCTAGATTACTATACACACATTTTAGCAGTGATTAAGTGCTTCTGTACGGTACACAGCAGATCTTATGTTAAGTCAGATTGTCATAAACTTGGCTGCACTGCACACAGCAACTGTGCTGTGACTCAGCTATTCCTTTGGATCCCAAGTCAGTTTCGTCCTGTCTGTCCAGATCAACCCATTTTTACTCCATTCTTTACCCTGTTGGCCTGCTAAATCTGGAGAAAACGCTCTTATTCACAGGTGTACACATGGATAAGGAAGCACACATGCATTTTTTTTTCACTCTAATTGTTGGCTAAAGAACACACTTTTATTTTATTTTTTTAGATTATGCAATCCATCTTCAGACACACCTTTTATTTCAAGCAATATAAAAGGAAGTGACTGGACCGATGTGAAAACGGCTGTAAAATATGTGAAGGTCTAAGAGGATCTAAGAGATCTAGATACAAGCTTCAAAATTCATTGTTAAGATGAAGAAATAATGATCGTTATTCCCTGCAACATGTGTAAAAGAAATTATTTATTTAATTCTGTAGTCAAATCAATCGAATTTTCTCATCAGTCTAATGGTCAAACATTTCAAATGCCAACTCAATAATAAAATATGAAATAATAATGAAAATGATATTTAAGCATCTAGCTTTCCTGACATTTCCTTATAATGCAATTTAACTGTGGAGCTTTACTAAGGTCAGAAAATATTTGGGGATTTTTTTTGGTGTGACGAATATTAGAAAGTGACCTAAAAAAAAAAAAAACCTTCCGAATCGGAAATACCACAGATTCTGGGAGGAGATACAACAGATGATATATCGACAAATGCAAGTTTTCAAAGTTTCATTTGTTCTATGTCAGTTTTAGAAGCAGCTATTTGATGAGAAGACAGGCTGAGGCTAGAAAAACACAATCTCCATTAAGTCCTTAGTCAATACTAGGCGATTGTTCACATATCTCACTGAAAATGAATGAGACTTTTTATGAAAGGAGTAAATCAGTGAGCAGTGATAATAAAGTGAATTTGTTGCCTTAATGTACAGACTATAAAATGAGCAACAAGTCATCAAATGAGTACGTGACCCACTGTTGAGACCCAGTAAGACATTTTAGTTACACAGCTGCTCGTCTGTCACTGTGAGCTTCCAGCCCCACCCGAATGATGTCATCACATGCCTCAGTTATGCATAAAGAGAAAAAAAAAAACGAAAGAAAGAAAGAAAGAAAGAAAATGTCTATCCAGATGTTTGCGTTTCGAATAAACTCAGACCTGCCACGGTCGTCGTGAGTAATGACATATCTGAGTGGCACGCTCAAAATCTATTTCATATCCAAAAGCTCCTCAGACACAAACAAATCTGTCCCATTTACCCACTTGCCATCTGACACTTCTGTAATTTTATGAGCACCCAGCGGTCATCAAAATAAGTACATAATGTGTAGAGTTTAAACCACATCAACTATTCACTGTCCTTTAATTCTAATCCAAAGCCGGTTATGTCAAAGCCTGAAAAGTGAGTATGTGTCTCCAGACGTACCCCGATGACATCAGCAAATGCCATCATTTCAGATATTCCAGTTCTGTCCTGAGAGAATAAGCAAGTTAGGAGGAAAGAGAAACCAAGTGATTCCATTAGACAGGCAACCGCCTTTGCCTGCTTAGAGTGTTAAATGGTGTTGATTTATGCACAGGCATGGTCCCGCTGACCCCAGAGCTCCTCGCTCAGGACCTGCTCACTCCCCACCCAAAAGGCAAAGAGCTCACAAGCAGGATTTCCCTCCGGAGTCTGTACAGGGAGACGCATACCCGATGTCTCACAGACTCACAGACAAGCCTGCAGAAAGGGCAAGGCAGTTTGATCACATTTCCCTCTCTCGATATAAAGCGTATAGAGAACAGACACATTCTTACCACACGTACACGGAGAGAGAAATAATACATCTATGTATCTGCCAAGAACGGTGTCTAGATTTTCCCCAGAGATGAAAGCTGTCAATCAAATCGACACCGAATTACATTCAGTCTTTGTAATAAAGCTTTGGACTTCATTGACGTCCTCACACCGAGGCATGGGATAAATGTACTAATAGCACTCTAGGGAGAGTTTTAATAAATAACAACACACATTCAGTTCTGAAGTGTCAGATCGATGGTAACTGGGTAAAGGAGGCAGATTTGTTTGCGTCTGAGGGGCTTGTGGATATGAAATAGATGTTGAGGGTGTCGCTCAGACAAGTCATTTTTTCATGGCACCCTTGCTAGGTCTGGGATATTTGAAGAGCACTCCTCTGCTAAAATCTGCATCTCATTACACACTACGCTGACATCATCAGGACATAGTCAGAGGCTCACGAATAATTGTGAATTGTGAAATTTCTCACTTTCAGGTTACAATACATATTTTGATGTATATACAATATGATACAAAATCCATACAGTTTAACAAGAAAGCTGATCCAATACAATCCAGTTCAGACTTGATGCAATATGAATCCCATCCATCCATTTTCTGAACTGCGTACACTACAGAGGGCAGACAATTTACAGACGCAGCTCATTTCACAACACATGTCTTTATACTGGGGAGGAATCTGGAAAACCCAGTGGAAACCACTGAGCACACAGAGAACATTCGAACTCTGCACATGTAAAACCCCATCCCTAGAGGAGCGAGAGAAACGTGCTGACCGGTAAGCCATCGTATCCCCTGCAATATCAATTCATTCATTTAAATTTAACGTGTAGATGTTTGTTTTTTTTTTAAAAACTGTGACTGCTAGTGCTTCCACATGCATGTTTGTCTGCAGGTTGCCATTTGGTTTGCATTACTCCTTGCTACTGGTGTAGTATGTCATTTACACGACCCCCTTATTCAGAGAGACTTATATTTATCTCATTTATACAACTGAGTGGTTTAGGGTTAAAGGCCTTGCTCAAGGGCTCAACCGTGGCAAGCTTTCTGGTGCTGCCAGAGTGTTGTATGAGCAGAGATTCAATGTTTGCACATAGAAATGCTTTTGCTGTAATTTCCAGATGATTACAATATTTAGTCTTTCTTTAGGTGGGGTGTTTGTTAAATGTCTGTTATTTTTCCGGGTGGGAGCGAATTGATGTTCGAAGACGCGGCTGCTGTCTTCCCAATGCTGAAAATGTAAATGTGATATGAAAAACTTTACAGCACTACTGTCAGGCTTTAACACAATCTAGGGTGGATCAGAAACGGTGGACAGGGATGGGTGTTCCGCTTCAAACTCCATAGATTATGTACTTATTTTGACAACTAATGGCTCATTTTATAGTCTTTACCAGAAAGCTATAATTTCACTCTATTATCACTGCTTATTTATTTCATCCTTTCATAAAACCTCCCATTCATTTTTTAGACCAGATTGACAGACACCGTTATTGACTAAGGACTTAATGGAGAGTCTGTTTTTCTAGCCTCAGCCTTCTTTTTTTTTTTTTTGATGATCATCCAGACTTACTTTCACATATTATTTCCCCTTTCTTCCTCGTTGAATAGTGGTAGTGAATGAACCCACGCTGCTCTCTGGCTCTCAATGAATCTCTGTGCAGTTTCACGGCTTTCTGTCAGTCATTCTTCCTCTCTGTATTTTATATACAGTGTGTTCTATGAAGAATCTTCACAAGCACAAGTAGGACTGGGTAGACAGGAACTCAGAGGTGTATAGTATTCATGAGGTTGGCGGTTTTGTGGCTGTGGGTGTGGAGGAGGCGTCCGCACCATCGATTTCTTTAGTATAATCATGACGGTGAATTAAATGAAAGAATTATTTTATGCTAGTCATAATCGATCTCTGTATCTCGTTAAATATCTATGTACAACAGGACACGGTGATGTCAGAGGGGGTTCCTCTCTTAATCTCGTTAGGAGCCTAAGAACTATTAAAGGAGAGCTTGAAATCTGCAAATCTCTAAATCACATGACCCAAAGGGTTAGCTAGTGAACTTTTTCTCTCCCACTCTATTCAAATAAAGGTAAGCAAAATCTATTCCAATCTTTTTGTAAGGATTAAAAGGATTGTAAGGATGTAAGGATTAAAATATGACACTGCTGGCTGTTATAGGAAATATATTCAGCATTTTCTATAACAACATGCTCTGTATTGTTTTATTCTTCTTATAACACACTGATTTCCTCGAGATACATTTTTCTTTGACTTATTAATGTACAATTTAATGTTATGGAACATCAGCGAGACAGGTTACATATCTCCTATCATTTGCATTATAGCAGTTACAGTATGAACCATAGAGTCATTCCCCTAGCAGCATTTTTTATTTCTCTCTCTTCAAGTTAAAAAAGAAAAAAATATGCAGCTTCTCATGCTATCAAAAAAAGAAAAAAGCCCAGACATTGCAAACCCCTCTGACTTAAAGACTCTCCCGTCGCGGAAAACCGACTGTTACAACATTATGACAGCTAACGTTTTATAAATGTTATATAAACATGACTGAGAGAAATCGGCCTTATTATTCATTTTTCTTTGTTAAACAAGAGCAGAATTTTATCAGTATATTTTTAGACCGTTTTAGATTATACAAATCCTCCGCCGTACAAATCCTTGGAATGAGTTACTATAGAAACAATAATGTAGTAGAATGATTGTTTTAATATAAACCTATTGTTTGAATTACAGCTGAAAATACTGACTCTTCCACCGTAGACGGACGACTACAAGGGTACCACAATTATCTGCTATAGAGTTATCTGATCCCTCATTAAGGGCTTATTGTCTGTCTTGGAATGACAAATGAGAAGCGAGTTCATTGAAGACATTCCTTGATGGGGTGGGCAGTAGGGCAAGAGCGTTTGGTCTTTGTCACAGAGACGGTAAGGACATGAGGGCAGTGGATTATTGGACATTAGTGACCTCTTTGAAATTGATGTTAATTATTCATTAAGAGTCAAAAGGGCTGTTTTTTTTTTTAGTGAAATTCCCCCATCCTCCAGATTTGTCATATGCCTCAGCTGAGAATAATCATCATAAGAGCACAGAGCACACAGCATGAGACTGCACAGCGTGGACGCAATGAGTGCTGTCAATACCAGTGTCCAAAAATCTACACTGAATATGGATGAGTGTTTTTATGAAAGGATGAAATCAGTACAGTGTATTTATGGTGTTATTGCAAAGACTTGAATGTTACTGACCCACTAGTCAGCGAAACAGATACATAATACGTGAGTACACGTGTACATAAGTACATAATCTGTTCAGTTTGACTTACAACGCCCATCTACTGTCCTTCATTTCTGATCCACAGCTGCTCAGGCCAAAGCCTGACAATCACGCTGAGCCTCTGGCCAGCTACGTCCTGATATCACATGTCTCTGTTATTCAAATCACCCTCCATTCCATATGTTCTAGCTCTCTCCCCGAGACAGTGACTTCATTTAGGATCACATCGGGCATCGTTTTTGTGATAAATGGGTAGAGTTCTGCCCTTACAGAGTGCTCAACAAACACAGATTGACTATAGACACCACGTAGATCTATCACTGATTAATCCTAAAACTTAAAATATTTTGCTTTTTGTTTGTTTCAGCTCAGTCAGTTGATGGAGCTTAAAATTTGGGCCAGAGTTAGTATTCGTCCCATTTTTACATCCTAATTTGCATGCAGTCGAGAGAAATCTATCGTTCGCTCAAATTTATATGAATTCCTCATTAGATCAGACTGAATAATGAGATCAGACTGAGTAATGTTCCCACTATCATAAAACCGTGACAGGGTTTGGATTGGAAGTGTCCTGCACTGAAATACCCCCAGCGACCAAACCCAAGTTCAGTTATAAGCCCAATCTTCATCATTTTGAACTGAGTTATAAATTTACAGACATGAGTATATGTTGTCTCGCCTAAAACATGTAGCTTTGGTGCAAGTCTCAGTGTGAACGCTTGTCTCACACTTTCCCATATAAACAGTTGTAGATATTTCATTAATGTACACTAAATATACATGTTTTTCTGGTTCATATTAAGTTTTGGAAATCTTGTATATAACCACTAATATTTTAACTTCTCAAAAGACATCTAACAAGCTAAACCTTGATATCGTGTTATCTAGCATTGAGCATCTATTCTATATTGATTTTTTAAAGTTCAGGAGCATATTATATCTGTATGATTGAAGCGATATTAAAGGATTAAATGTATGATTAAAGAGAGAGAGAGAGACAGAGAGAGAGAGAGAGAGAGAGAGAGAGAGAAAGAGAGAGAGAGAGGAGAAATAAAAACACTGGCCAATACGCAGGTTTATGAGTGAGAGCTGGGGCCTTTAATTAAAA
>JAOTRN010000025.1:18183191-18197822 GCA_028566695.1 Bagroides melapterus | reverse complement strand
ACACACACAAACACACACTGGGCTAGAATAGTGTGAGCTGTGAGTTCTGGATTGAGTCCCAGGTTAGAGGACGTCTCCTTCTGATCGCCTCAACCATCTGCTGCTGGCCAGACGGACCACACCACTGGAGGTATGCCTGGAAGAGAGAAGGATAGAGGGAGAAAGAAATAGAGAAATAATGAGGGAAAGGACGTTCAGAGGGAGAAGGAGAGAGGGGAAGGGCTCGGCGAAGAGATAAGCGAGCAGGAGAAAGTAGAAGAGATAGACAACATGAAAAAGATACCAGGGAAACCAGAGAGATGGAGAGAGATGGAGAGGAAAAAAAAAAGAAAAGGAGATGAGGGCTGGCCTGGGCAATGTCGGTGTAATCAGGAGGGACACGGGTCGTCTGTTACCTGTCTACCTCCAACCTCTTCCATCTGCTCAAAGGGGAGAGAAAGAGGATAAAGTGATGAAATAGGGGAAGACGATGGAGGGGTATGAATGCGGGAACATTGGGAAGGAAGAGCTGTAGGAATTAAAATAGAGGTAAAGAAAAAAGCGGACAAAAAAAAAGCCAGAATAACAACTAAACAGACTAATATATCTTCTGTGCACATCAATTCATAGAGGAGAACGAGGAGCGAGAGAGAAAGTGAAGGCCTGAGAGACGGGTGAAAAAGGGCGAGAGAGAAACGCAAAGTCAGGTGGAAGAGATGCTAAATGAGATTGAGATGGAGAGGCTGGTTTATTCTCGGAGTGTGTGTGGAGAATATAGGAGTTTAATTGGGGGAAAGTGTGTGTTCTTGGTTGAAGGCAGACGGTGCACATATGCTGACGCAGAGAATTTCAGGGGAAAATTAGGTTTGAAACAAGAGGGAAATAAAAGCTAGCGACAATGCAAAGGAGATGGAGAGATATGAATGAACCACTTAACTTCGGGACAAAGAAGCAGTCTCCTTTGAAGGGAATATCTTCACAAGTTTGTATCTTTTACCTCAGACTATATTTATTGTATAAATGTATAAATGTATAAATTCCTTGGCAAATAAAATACATTAGATGCAGAGCTTTTGTTGGCCTAAAATAATGTATTTCTCTGTGAGCCACAACAGTAGATGGCCTTTAGGCTGCAGAAGAACAACATGAGAGGTGTGTCAAGATGGTTCAAGTGCAGAGAGACAGGGCACTACAGGGCTGGCTGGTGGACCAGGTGCTCTGTGGTCCTTTGGTGCTCTCTGATCTGGAGGCAATGTTCCAAGTCTCAATCAGTACTCAAGGGTTACACAGCAAATCTTGATGGATCTGTGTTGCAGGCAGACTCTGATCTGCTGAGGCCTGATTTTAGTCAAGATATTATTGGATAATGCCTAGGAGGTGAATGTGTGGAATATACACAGGGACATGGCAAGCAAAATTCAACACGTTTTGAATTGAATGGATTGAATTGAAATGACTTAGCTCTAAGCTTTCCTTCAAACAGCTAATGGGAAGCTGGGAAGATCAGCCAAGCTAAGCTCATGTTAACATTCCCATTCTGATATTTAATACAGTATTAAAGAGTGTTTGTTTCAAACCCTTGAAATTGTGAACCTGGTTCTTGGTTCCAAAGAGTCAGAGGTGTTGGGAGTCTCTTATTTGCAGTTCTAGAGGCACCTCAGGCCTTGTCAGAGTTTTCCCAATTTGAACTGCTATACAGGTGAAAGCTTAGAGGAGTGTTGTGTGTGATGAAATAAAGCTAGGAGGATAATCTAACACCCAGTTCAAATGAAATGCAGTATGTCTTTGACCTGAGATTGAACTCTACACACTGGGTCACTTCTCGAGGGAGCGTTTGCTCCAGGCTCAGGTTATGGCTATGTAAGGAATGCACTTAACTCTGACAATGCTTCACCAGACGACTTCACGTCACTTCCTACATCTCGAACATGTACGAACTCAGACAAGATCTTGTATTTAAAAAGTTCCACAATATTCTCTTCAAAGAAGTCTGTTGAATTTTCATATTTCTAAAAACAAGCTAATGAGGGGATATATTTTGCTGTAGCAAAAGTATTTTGTTTGATACTTAAGGTTTATTTTATACAGTCAGTTGTTGCCTGTTCAAAGTTCTTCCTCAGAGCATGTGAGAGATCTCTGTGGGAAATCCAATTTCTATCCACATTCTAAAGCCACGCAGGTACCTGGATTGGCTTTTAGGGGTGTGTGTGTGAGAGAGAGAGAGAGAGAGAGAGAGAGAGAGAGAGTCTCCATTCAGAGTTATTTTCTGTCTTGGAGCCAGTGCTCTCGGGATCCACCTTGACCCTGACCATGATTCAAGTGAAATGAACTTTTTGGAATTTTTGCTCCTTCTCGCCAAGTGTTCAAAACATTTTGGACATGACTTAATGAAATCTTAATGAAGATTATATATAAGAGCTTGTACAACTACTAATTTTCACTAGTCGATCATTAATTCAGAAAAATAATTGTCTAGTCATCTTTTACTATTATCCTTTCCAGTTCGTGTTGTTGTTGTTGTTGTTGTTGTTGTTGTTTTCCTCTGTTTCTATTTTTGGTTGTTTTTTTGTGAAGAATGTGACAAGCTAACGTAATTAACACCTGTTTCTGTGCTTCACTGTTAATGACAGAATAAATAAATAAATCAGCGCAATAAATATGCAAACTAACAAGTGTATGTATCATATTATATAAAGATGAATAGAAATTCAAATGTTCTATATTATAATTTTTATTCTGAATAAGCTATATGACTAATAGAAAAAATGACAAAATATGAAATATTTTATAAGAAACAGTTAAAAAAAAAACATAGAACAATTTAAAAAATATAAAATATAAAAAGATGAAATATGAAATATAAAAAACAAAGGGTTGTACAGGAGAAGTTGAAAAGTGTCCAAAGTGAGAGTGCAAAGTGTGCAAAATGTGCAAAGATGCAAAAAGTGTGCATTTTATATTGTTTACATTCATGTAAACAACATAAAAAATCACTTATTAAACAAAACAAATCAACAAAAATTAGTATTTGGTCTGAGGAAAAAGTTTTGACACCCTGTGATGATTTTCTGCACAGTGGAATGGCTGATTACAAATTCTTTTGAGATCTTTTTCTATCCCTTAGCATCAACAGTCTTCTTTCTGAAGGTCTTATAGAGCTCGTGGTGACACCTCTCACATCAACAATTAAGAGCAAACCAAACTAAATGTCTGAGGATTAAATAAATGCCTCCTTCAAAATGCTCAATGCTTTGTCTGTATAATCAAATAGAATAGAGTTAAAAAGGGGATTTGAAAAAATTGAATAGAATGCAATGAAATAGAACAAAATAAAATGAGAGAAATAAACTAAGATAAAGTTGAAATTGCGGTGCATAATAGAGTAGCAAATGAAATAAAGTGGCATCAGCTGTGCAGTGGAAAAAAAATAGACATTTTTTTTTTTTAATGCAGCATTTGAAAAGATCCAGGTATCAATGAAATGTGTGAGTATGGAATAAAGGATGAATAAATGAAAAATCAGGAGCTAGAAGACCAGCCAAGAGCAGGTTTTAAAAGCATTTATTCCGTCGAAATAAACCAAAGGAAGTTCAGTGATGGTCTGATCACCGAAGGGTTCTGTGTGTCTGGGTTTGATATCTGATCTGATGTGGTCAGGTCTGGTCTGATGTTTCTCTTAAACACACAGCTTTTAAATAAAAGATTTTCAGAGCTACAAGTCCACAATAAGACGAGGTCCTGTATGGACAGAAGGAGATTAGAGTTGGTTGTAAGGTGTTTATAAAACTTTGACTGGATTTGAACACGACTGCTCTGGATTGAAGCAGGTTCAGAACAGCGCTCGAAATGTAATATTACTGTCGACAATATTGTTTCTATGGATTTTTCTCTATCGATCTTTTAATTTAAAGGCACTTTTGGATGATTCATTGAAATGTCTTGAATCTCAATTTGAGGGTAATGAAATAAAGCAAAACACAGCGAGGTTTGTTCACTAGAGCTTTAACGCTGAACGCAAACACATCATAGCAAGACATCCTGGATGTCTCAAGAGGTCTCAAGTCTTTAGTCATGTGCTGTAGTTAACACTCCAGCTGTTAGATGTAGATATGTAGATATGATGAGAAAGTACATCAGTTAAGTACTGCTATATTATTTTTCGGAAAATTCCGTTCAGTTTTATTTGTATGGCACTTTTAAAAATGGATATTGGCTTAAATATTGGCTTATAAAGCATCTTTATACAATATAAGAAATAGAGAACAAAAAGTTCGAGATTTAATATTAGTAATAATTTAATATGAATATTTCTGTGTATTTTTTGCTAATGAACAAGCCTGAGGTGACGGCAGCAAGGAATAACTCTGAGATGATATGAGGAAGATTTCTCATCCACACTGATAAAACTGAAAACTCTTAAGCCCCTGTACTGTGCCTACAGTATGTAAAACGTAAGACGCTTCGACGTACGTAATTTCTGCTTGCCGTTTATTTCTTTCCGGCTCTTTGAAACGTCTCGGCGATCTGGAGTGTGTGCAAACTGACATTAATATTTAACGAGGCTGCCAAAACAGAGAGTAAACAAAACAAATGCTGTACAGTGTCGCCTGCTATCTCGTCTGAAATGGTCTCCGATTGCGTCATCATTTCAGAAAGCCTCCGTTCTCGCAGGTCACGCTAAACAATCAATTCACTTTAGAGAGCGTTTTCAAAAAGCTCAGTTTTTGTTGACAAAAGCATCACCTCACTGTGGACAGAAGGCCAAAACAAAGAGAAAAGTAAGCATTTTCAAACCAAAAGGCATTAAAGTGGACATAGCATTAGTGTTTAGTGTGGATCAGTACAGTACAGTAAGGAATATCAACATTTACTTATTCCCCACTGAATGGAATTAAAGAGCCACATGGCATGGGGAAGGATCAACCTTGTGGAGCAGGAAGAAACCTTGAAAGCAACATCATTTGGGTGACACCAGAGAGTGAGATTTTCAAAAATCACTGCTGTGTACATTGGACAGTCTGCAGCAGTCTGTCAAATAACAGAAACTAGACAAACTCAACATAGTATGTCATTATTTTAGTAATAAAATTAACTTAACTTACAGCCTCATTGTTTCGACTTGACAACCTTTTATTTCAACATAGAATGTAGATATTTTAAATTACTGTCTCATTAAAGTACCTTAAGAACTTGTTACTATTAAATTAGCATCATTATCTCATTATGTTACTCTTTACACCACTAGTGACTCAAAATGAATTGCATTAAAGCTGCGTCTGGCTTGACGTGTAATCTGCGGAAAATCAGAAGTAATAAGAGTTCGAAAAATGACTTGAGTGAAATAATTAGTCTTATTAACAGATTGCATGAGAATGTGTGGATGTAACAATAAACAACTGAAATATGACATCATTAATTATAGAAATAAAGACAAAGTACTTCATGTTTTTTTTTCTTTTCGCCACAACTACTGCACGCTGTATTTATCTTTAAGATATAAAAGTCATACCATAACTCATTCAATTCAGTTTAATTTCATTTATTTGTATAGCGCTTTTAACAACGGACATTGTCTCAGAGCAGCTTTACAGAACATGAACATAATATAAAGAGGTTAATATTATACAAGGAAATAGAAAAATTATGAAAATGACAAAAATTCAATATTAATAGATATACCCTATATTTAAATGTGTTTGTATTTATCTCCAAGGAACAAAGCCTGAGGTGACTGAGGTGACTGAGGTGAGGAAAAAACTCCATTAGATGGAAAAGGAAGAAACCTTTAGAGGAACCAGACTCAAAAGTGATCCTCATCCTCATTTGGGTGATACTGAAGGGTGTGAAATATAAATATACAGTCCTAAAATTGTGTAGAAGTTAGGCAGTTGTTCTTAAAGACCGCATGTGCGTAGATGGTATCTTCTCTACTCATTTATCCAGAATTTCTTCATGCATTTTAATGTGTCTTCTTACAACGTGTCCTTTATTTCAGCTACATGACTAACATAAGCTAAATGATGACATATTTCAAAAAGTTAGACTGAAATTGATTCCATATCCGAAAAAATACACGTTGGAGATCGTTTAAGCCTTTTTAAAGGATCGGTTTTAATAATCAATTTACCAAAAAGGCGCTAAAGCACAAAGATCGCTGTAAAAATGATTTGGCCTTTCTATGATATTTAAGATGGTTTTAACACTGTGGCATTTTAGTTAAACATTAATCAGTTCCGTCTAAATAATCCCATCTGTAAATGTATCGTCATCTCCTAAACACAGATTTTTATGAATTTACACCGAAAATTCTCCTATGAAATGCTGAACAAATAACGCTAATGAAGGCGAATTCGACCAAAGGGAAACAGAGATGTAGAAGACAAGCTGAAACAGAGACAAAGAGGTTCAGAGGGAAATTTACAAATAAAACAGTTCATTTATCAGACGATAAACGAGCGGGTTTTCGGAGGAAGTCTGGACAGAGCGATCAATACATCTCTCCAAACAGCTGAGAAAGCTGAGAAAGCAAGCTCACTAATGGAGCCTGTCTACAGCCATTTATTCATCTGACTTGTGTTTTCTTTCTGCTTTGTCTTCTTTTGAGGAACATGTCAGATTTGAGGTAGCGGACAAACAGCTGGAGGGATCAACACCGGGTTTCACAGACGTGGATGAAAAATGAAATGCTTTACGAAGAAAAGTGGCGATAGAAAGCAAGAAGGAAACAAGTGAGAGGAGAAGGAAGATAGCGAGAGTTTTAGCGTTGTGCGAATGTTAACATTAAAACTCTGAAGCAATTTAAACACGTCAGGGTTGTAGAGATTCCGGTGCGGAATTAGTGAAAGGTTGTAGGTGTTGAGTGCTGAAGTTACATGGAGAAACTGCTAGGACGGTTAACAAAAGAGCACAAGCGTCTTTTCTCGCGCACCATTTTTCCGCGACGTTCTCTGTCGTATTTGTTAGAAATCCAGTGTAGACTCATTGGACGTGATGTGCTACGACAGAATCAGAATCAGAAAAAGGTTTATTGCCAGGTACAGCAAAGGGATCAACAAAGAGCACTTTATAATACTAGGAATTTGTCTTGGTGTCAGGTGCAAACATATACAAGTTTCAGTAACAGTGACTGTCCAATAATATATTGGACGTACATACAGACAGAGACTCAGATCAGCTGGTTAGTGATCTACAAGATCTGGATTTCTCTGAAAGTTTGTCAGCTGAATTTCTTTAAAAGTCAAAGTCTGTTTCAGCAGAGAGGACAGATGATGAGGAGGAGAGACCTGGACAGAATAAGGGACTAAAAGGGCTGCTGCATGACAGTGAGGGCTAAATCTGTCCGCAACACTCTCAGCCTGTAGCCCAACGGCATTGTGGGTAAGACACGGGTGAAATAAAGTTTAACGTGAAAGAAATAACTCACTAAAACTACAACTGTCATGTCCTGTCTTCGTCATCTAAAATAAGTCTTGTGTTGAATTGAAGATCACACGTTAATCATGAAGATTAATATGCAAATAGTTCAGAGTGGATTTTTTCCTTTAATAGCAGAACACTTCCTGACCCAAACAGCTTGTTTTTTTCAGATATTAGTCTAAGATGATCATGTCTCTTCTCCTGCTAATGAATCCTGCATTTTTATCCCACCTCTCTTTTTTTCCTCAGGGCCCTCTGTAAAGGTTTGCTAACGTGTTGTAATTTCTCAGCTGAATAGAGCTATCAAGGTAAGACTTCTTCATTATGTACTGGCATGAATGATGATAAGACAACTAGCATGACAAACATAGCGGTGATGGAACATGGCACGGCGAGTAGATGCATGTAACGAGTTCACTGCTGGAGCTCATTAGATCGGGCGAGTCGGTGCAGCAGGATAGTGACACACTGCTGCTCTCAGCAATCTGAAGGTTGAGTCTGCAGTTAAAATGCTGCACAGAGCGAGGCTTAAGACACTCAGAGGCAGAAACACATGGCTCTTCTTATTCCCTGCCCTGTCGCTTTGATTGACAGCTCCATTTCATCGTGTGTCCTCGATGTCGTGGTGATTTGTGGTCTTGCTCGGGCCACGAGGCCATTTTACAACCTCCGCCACTGTCTCCCGGCTCGCTAAATAGGCACGCTCTGCATGTGTGTGTGTGTACAGTGATAGAACATTAATTTTCTTTATCATCTCACCCTGCAACCCTCCTCTCTATCTTCCCTCTTCTCTACTCTCTCGCTCTCTCTCTCTCTCACTTCTTCATAAACAGCAAGCGCCAGGGAGCAGAATTGAATCCGGGCCCAGAAGCGAGCAAGTAGTGAGAAAGAGACATTAATAAAGTTGACAGCATTTAAGAGGCAGACAACCTTTACAAAAGAGTGCAGCCACTTAACGGCCCCTGCACAGGCACTCATAAAGCAGGGCGGCATACAAGCGTGACTGCGACACACCACCACCCATCACACGGCACACTGTACTGACACATTTCATACACACACACGCACACACAGTGCAGGACGGAACAGGACTCCTGCTGAAACACAGAGGAGAAAAACACGAGGATGCAGGAAACCGGTCAAACTTAAACTTAAGGCTTTCTTAAAAACCACTTACAGCCTTACACCAAAGTGCTGACACTGGAGGCTCCTTCCGTGAATCTTAAATAAACATGTCTTGATGGAAAACTTCTCCGTAAAAAAAAAATACACACATTTCTATCCAAAAATCCATTTCTTATCAGATTTAAGTTATGTTTTTCCATACATCATACAAGTCCACGTGAAGGAGCAGTGACTGTAGAAAGGCTAATGGATTAGTAGCAGCACATTAACATAAACCTTTTATTTATCAGAGCCGCTGCTATAGGAAATGAATCAGATTGAAGAGCTCAGCAGCGCTGTGGTATAAGTGGGTTTAAGTGAGCAAGACGTGTATTAACAAGCGAGAGTGTGTGTGTTAACTCCTAGCTCGGGTGTTCTTTACTCCTGCCATAACAAAATTACAGGTGTATCTGCTAAATAAGTGCCACTCACCCTGCTTCCTTCAAAGCATCCCCTCACCCTGTAATTTCTCTGTGTACGGCTCTGTCTCAAACACACTCGCTTAAAAGAGAGTGAATGAACATAGGAGTCCGACAATAAGTGCCTTGTGCACCTACCTTCATTGCTCATGCAAATTTATGCAAATCCATGCGCAAGCAGACACTGACCTCAAATCGCCAGACGCAAGTGCTGTAAATATCACTTTTTTTTTCCTTCACGCTCACTTTTAAATCCATCTTCTGCTTTTCCGACCTGCTGAAGAAAAAAGATGGGAGTGGGAAAAAAATCCATAAAATTTCTCATTAATATGCAAATGCAGGCAAACAGATTCAAGCGCTGGATTGAATTAATCTCTGCCACCTCCTTCGTGTGTGCTGTAATCACAAATTACAGACAGGCATCTGATGGACGGCTAAGGCCTCACACGCTGTCAGATAGGCCCTCAAGCTCAAGGGGGATTGCCCAATCAAATCAAACGGTCAGAAAGAGTGGAAAAATGCTGCTGCTTTTCCAGGATCCGTTCCGCTGGTTGCTGATTTTTCAAGCCAATGTTTTCACCTTCCTGTCGTTTTAATCCAATTCACTACAGTAAGACCATGAAGGCAGTGAAATCAGGTTATTTTCAGGTTATTTTCACTGTCTACGTGAAGCCATACAGGGAGGGGAATTTATTTATTTATTTATTTATTTATTTTTATTATATTGTGCGTACGTTAAATAAAATTACGAGAGACCGGGCTGAATGTAAGATCATCTATAACTCATGGTGTAAAGTCAGACAGAAATCAGTACTAAGGCCAAAACAGAACTAATTGTATCCAAGATGAATTGTTTCACTATCAACCATCCAATCAGGATTGTGAGTTAACTAGTTCTAGTGACCGCTAACTTATTTCTCATGTGTACATGGACGGAAACTTTTCATCAGAAAATACATCTTTAATTAAAACACCAAGCTAGCTGTTAGCACCCATCTTCCTCAGTGTAACACACTCTTAATCGAGACACCTGTACACCCGATAATGTATGTAAATATCCAATCAGCCAATCATGTAGCAGCAGCACAGCATGAAAATGATCATGCAGATCGAGAGCTGGAGTTAATGTTCACAAAAAAACATCAGAATAGGAAAAAAAAAAAAATGTGAGTGACTGTAGCATGGTTGTTGATGTCAGATGGGCTGGTTTGAGTGGGCTGGTCACACTGCTGATCTGAAACACAACAATCTCTAGAGTTTACACAGAATGCAGGGGAAAAAATTCCAGTGAGTGACAGTTCTTCAGGCAGAAACATATTGTTAATGAGAAGTCGGAGCAGAATGGACAGACTGGACAGGTTTAAACTGAATGAGAGGATATAGAGTAGTAACCTAAATAAGCACTCTATACAACTGTGGGGAACAGAGAAGCATCTCGGAAACAAACAACACATCATAATTTGAGCTAGAACAGCAGAAAAAGCACCTCAGGTTCCACCACAGTCAGCCAAGGACAAGAGTCTGAGTTAATCCGGGACTGAAACTGAACCTTCTGCTAACCGTCTCATTCCGAGATGCTTTTCTGCTCACTGCAGTTGTAAAGAATGTTTATTTCAGTTACTATAGGCTTCTTTCAAACAAGCTACGAATCTGAGGCTACGATTCAGTGAATACAGTGAATACAATTCATCAAAGACTGGAAAAAAATAGAACAAGCAGCATGTGTCTAACCTTCAGTGCAGAATCAGATGAGATTCCAGCTCCGGAAAGTCCAGTCATGGATAGTCACTGCCCTTCAGAGATGTGTGCTTTCTCTCTACTAACACACCGGCTTCAGCCCTGAAGGGCTAATTAGTCTAGACGATGAATCAGAAGTGTAAAATGAGTTACAACACTAATCTCTGCATTGCAGGGTCTGACATGAAGGGAGTGTGAAATCCCTGAAAAAAAAACACTAATAATACCGTATTATTTCCTTCACCTCTATCCATTCATCACTTTTCCTACGAGTGCTGTCGAGAGCTCACTCACAATAAGGATGGCTTGAAACGGATGGCAGCGTATGATTCTCAGTATGTAGGCCATAACAGAAAGACAGCCAAAATAAGCTTGACACAAAAGTGTTAGGCCAGTCGCCAATTCAAAAAATAAGACCGAGCGGAAAAAAGTGTGCTTTAAAAAGTTCTAAACTGAAACTTATTTCCCTTAGAACGTCGACCTTTGCGTGATGGTCAGAGAAGCAGACTGCAGGCCGTTCTGTTCAAAAGCTTTTCTCGCTGGCACGAAGAGCCCTGCCGTCCCCGGCAACTGTCGCCTGGCAACGTGACTAAGCCACTAAACATGTTTGTGCACTTTAGTGAAATTTATGCTTACAAGACATGCTGCTTGATTGGGGAAGTGGAGGTCTATGACTGCTGCCAGCAAAAAGAAGAAAAAAGAAAAGCAACAAAAACTCTTTCTGTTATCGAGACTCTCTTCCTGGTAGATTTCTCAATTCTTCCCCAGCTTTGAAATGCATTCCGTTACCCCGTCGCTCGACGCTGCTTGTTTCCTGTCTTTTTTCCCCCTTCTTTTATTTATCGCTCTCTTATTCCTGCAATTGTTTTCTTTTCTTTCATCTCCCCACCTGTCATTCTGCGTCTCCCTCTCCCTTTATCTCCATGCTCACCTAATCCTCTGTACCTCTCTTTGTATTTCTTTGTCCTGGATTCCTCACGTCTCGTCCTTTCACAACTACGAACACGTGCTCATCCGTCCGCTCTAATAGGAGCACGCCGGTTCGGTTATGCAGATATCCAATCGTTCGTTCAAAGATTACGCACATACGAGGCTGGAGTTTCAGTTAATGTTCGTATCAAACATCAGAATGATGGAAAGGTGTCATCTCTGTGACGTGAACTGTGGCATGGTGTAGTGAGTTTTCACACGGAGCAGTCTGTGGAGTTTACACGGGATGGTGTGGAAAACAAAACACATCCTGTGAGCTGATGGTCTGCAGACTGAGCCAGCTTGTGGATGAGAGATCACAGCAGAGTGATCGGACTTGTCGGAGGTGACAGGAAGTCTACGGTAACCCAAAGAAGTTCTCTCAAAAGCGCAGAAGAGCACATCGGGTTCCTCTGCCGTCATTCAAGAACAAGAATCTGAGGCTGACATTGACACAAACTCCCCCAAACTGAACCTGATGTGCTCTTCTGCTGTTGTAACTTATTTATAAGTTTTCATGTGTTGACTTACTATAGACTTCCAGTCTGATCATTCTGATCTGATCTCGATGGACAAGCTCATTCTTAGCTCAAAGCCGTTATCGCTCCTCGTCCTGCACCTCGTACCCTCAACGCTACCGACACTGCTCGACTGGTCCCACCATCTCTCAGGGTAAGAGCTACGTATGCAACAAGACTCGTTTCTGTTCTGCCCCCTTGGTGGTGGAATGAACTTTAGCCTGCAGACGCTCCACATTAAGGGTGTTTTTTAATCACCGTATTGTTTAAGCTCTATATGTCAGAAAAAACTCGAAAAAATAAAATAAAAAGTAGACCCAAACCCAGAGACAGCGTCAAACTTGATTTATTAAACAGAAACAGGACAGATAAACACTGGGGAAAATGGGGCAAAAGAGAAGCTGAAACTTAACTAAACTAACAGGACACCGGACATGGACAAAACAAAGACGAGGATTCCGCGCTGGCAGAAGCCGCGCTGCAGGCTTCAATAAGAGACACATGATTAGACACATAGGGAACTGGTGCGCAGAAAGGGGATGGAGCAAGGTAAGGGCGGGGCAGACACGTGAACAGAAAACAGAGCTCACACCTTTCCCCCATTCTGAGATCTGATACAAAGCTCTTGAGCTGTATCTGTATGACGTTGTGCATTGTGCTGCTGTCACACGATTGGCTGATTAAATAACTGCATAACCGAGCAGTGTACCGTCCATTCATTTATCTCTCTTTTAGCATCGCTGTCGTTATTGGTATCCACTCAACGTTCCTGATGCATGTGCTGAGGGAAATATTAAGAAGACTGCTGCCATTTGCTCTTGATATTGTGTCATAATTAGCAGGGGTTCCGCTCTGGCACACCGCATGCTAACAGATGGCACGCTAATTCTATTAGCACGCACGGGACTAGATGAACAGCTTTTAGCCCTGAACGTCAGTGATGACCTTCAACCGCAGGAAGGCGTGGACACAGATCCCACTCTTTCCGTCTCTGTCCTTCTTTCCACCGATCCCTCCTGCAAATTTAGTAGCATCCAGTAAACATCTAAAATGTCTCCATATAAAAAAAAAGTTAATTCATTTTTAAAAATCATTGTTGAAAGTTAGTCAGGAAATCATCCCTATCACAGCATCTGCTCTACTATTGGGATCATTTATAACGCTCAGAGTTTTAACGTAATCTCCGGCACGCTCCCCTGGGATGTTTCTTGGGCCAAGTCTCAATCCTTCAGATGTTTATTGATGGCTTTCTGAACGCCCCTTCCTGTTTTAATCCCACTTCAGTCATAGCTAAATCCTGCTGTATTAATTTTCTCCCCCGAGTCGTGCGTCGCATCTAGCGACAAGATCTTGGCATGAGATATTGACCTGCACTAAAATCTTATTCCGGCACATCATTCACACATCTGCCACCGAGGAACACTGAACACCTGAACAAGCTGAGAACACTGTGCTACAGCAGATGTTCAGCTCGTTTCTAAGAGTCCGCACGTAAACTTGTGTAGCCGCCAGAAAGGAAAACAGGATTTCAGCAACGACCGCACGCAGAACCGAGGCAAAGGGATACGACGGGGTTAACTACTACATTACAAATAATCCAATGAAATTCTATCAAGCGCTCACACTTTAATGAGAGTATAATGAAGAACTTTAATGGTTATGGATCGCTCGTTGAACTTGGTGTCCGTTTTATGCTTTAGTGAAGTTGTTCAGTTGATGGATTCACACTTTGACTATCAAACAGTTCTACAAACAATCTCAGGGATTATTTTATTATTATGTTTTTGGACCGTCCACATATCCGTCAGATTCTAGTTAACACAATTTCTCGAGAATGAGCGAATGAAAGTTTGTATAATTTAGAAAGATCTGCTTCTTTACACAGCAGGGACAAATGTGATGAGTTTTGGACAATATTCCAGGACTGGTTTCTGATTGTCTGTGATTATATGGCATCAGTCACTCTGTAAATAAGAACATCTTGTTAGTGCAAAATCTCAAATATTCATAGGATCGCTATGGATTTGTTCTTCAGCAGATGAGCTCATTACATTTTGACATTGAACAGAACGCGGCGTATTTTAGTGGTAAAACATTTGTGACGACTAGAGTCCTTATCCCCGGCGTCCCAATGGCATGAAGTTCTACTCGTGATTTGATTCAGTTCAATTCAATTTTACTCGTATAATGCTTTTAACAATAGACATTTTCTCAAAGCAGCTTTACAGAAATATAAAAATCCAGAATAAAAATATCTATCTGTCTATCTATCTTGTCCATACCTGCTTAATCCGGGACTACCCAGGTCACAGGGATCAGCTGGGGCCTATCCCAGCCATCTACGGGCGAAGTCTGGGTACACCCTGGACCGGTCACCAGTCCATCGCAGGGTAACATTCACACACACATTCACTCCTATGGGCAATTTA
>JAOTRN010000025.1:18016978-18027152 GCA_028566695.1 Bagroides melapterus | reverse complement strand
TTTATTTATTTTTTTTACCTGGGATAGGTTTACATGATTTCCCCAAAACCTAGAAAACAAAAACACACAAACACTAATATCTTAGTAGATAGATAACAATTCTTTTTTTTTAGTTTATTTGCACATTTTTATGTATTCTACACTATATATCCTAATGTTTGTGGACAGCTGATATGTGCTTTCCAAACATCCTATTTAATCCTCCCTTTGCTGTTAAAATAAGCTCCACTCTTCTGGGAAAGCTTTCCATTAGATTTTGGAGTGTGGCTGTGGGGATGTGTGTTCGTTTAGCCACAACAGCAGCAGTCAGGACAGGTTCTGAGTATGTTTGATGAGGTCTGACGTGGAGTCTGCGTTGGGGTTCATCACCAGAGTTTTCAGTGGGGTTGAGGTCAGAGCTCTATGGAGGACGCTCGAGTATTTCCACTCCAACCTCGACACAACATTTTCTTTTTTGTGCTAAAGTTCATGCTGGATCGGGTTTGAGCCACTGGGAATTGTAGGGAAACTGTAATGCTACAGCATAAAAGATGTTTGGAGAAGAAGCACATACAGGTGTGATGGTTAGGTTTCCACATACTCTTGGCCACCATCATAATTTATCATAAAAATGAATTTTCTTGTGTTTAGGAACAACTACTCATTAGATACTGAAACTTTCTTCTTTGTTTCTTTTGCACACATCCAAAATTTGGATGGAACACCTACTAGCAGAGGAAAAAAAAAGAGGCCGAGAGAAGATGTGTGTGTCTGACCTGGGTGGGGTAGTTAACATACTGCAGAGCAGAGTTACTGGACACCATGGCTCCCAGATAGGACAGAGCACACACTGCATAGAGCCAGCTCTGCGTGTGGTCCGGCCTAGAGCCCTCGAAAAACTGGATCACTGTGTGAAGATGAAAAAAAAAGATAAAAGAAGAAAAAACTGAGTGACAAGAAAAGTTAAAGAGATGAGGAAATGAGTGATATGAGTGGGAGACTTACAGATTCGGGCAAAAAGAGCATTGATGATACACTGGATGAACACGAGTGTAGTGGCATAGTGAAACTTTTCCTTTTTCTCCCCCTGGCTGTAATCTCCTCGTGTTCTGAAACACAACAGAGGCACTGTGGGATGAAGTTACAGTTGTAGAATGAGCACTCCTACCTCTTCAACACACCGGTACAGGAAAAGGTCACTAGAGAACCCATGAAATAAGATAGCACAAGTCCTACATTGGAAAGCATCAGAAAATATCACACAGGCATACCTTTGGTTGTTGTTAAATTGAAAATAAGGACAAAGTAGTGTTTAAAGCTGGGCTCATCAAATGGAGCCAATACACTGAATATCACACTTATTTAGATATGTTAAAATCATGTAAGTAGAAGAAGAATATTTACCGAAATGAATTCTGTTGTTAGCATCACGAGTCATATCATCAATAAAGACTAGTCAGAGATTTCCAGAGCAGACATGCAAGCATGACACTACCAGATCTGACCTTTCTCCACACTTTGGCCTTGTCTCTGCGACTACAGACGGTGGAGTTTGATACTTTCACCACTTTCCTCTGTTCTAACCCTAGGACTTCAGAGCTCACAGTGCGTCATCAACTGTTGTTCTTTTTCCTTGTTGAACTGGTTCTGAACAATTTTCTTTGTATTTACTCAGCTTCAAATGGCTCACTCTTCTCCCATATACAGCGCTGTTCTTTATGATGCTTTATCCTTTATAACAAATGCAGTCTTCACAGGCAAAACCCAACCAAGAGTAGGTATTCATTGTTTAAACAATCAATCCCACAGGCCACATTCCTGCAACAAGAAATACCTGTCATTCACCTGATCCACTATTCTCTGATCACTTGAAAACTAAGTGCCTTCAAACAAATGGTGTTTTTAACTTATCTAGATGTAATTATCTGGAAATTAAAGTCGACGTTCTGATCCACCGTGTCCGTTCAGTGTAGAAACCAAAGAATTTGCCCTTGGCATTCCAGTACTTTGAAAGGGGACTGAATATAACAGGTTAGAATTCTCCATGGTCAAGTAACAAGAGATGATCGTTTCTCTCTCACAAACACGCGTGCACACATACACACACACCACTGAACTTTCTTCTTGAAATGAGATGATTACTTTGAATTAGAGCCAAAATTATAAATTCCGTTAAAGTCCAAATGCAAGCTTGTCTCAGTTACGGGAAAAATAACAGCTGAGGAAATTTATTTGAATGTGTTACAAGCTAGTCAGCCACAAAACATTTACTCCAGAGGATTAGGATTTCTGACTGTAGATGCTGGGTAACAGCTGTGGGGTGGTGGTTAGTGTGGTTTTGCATACATTACTTGAATTTTCGGAAAACAAACTATTTTCAGTAAATAGCTGATGCACTCTATTATGTATAATTATTGGCTGCGGTTTTGAACTTGCAACGAGTTGTTTAACCTTGTCCTATAATCGCTTTATTTTTCTGTGCTATGAATAGTTATGAATCATGTACAATAACTACTTTCTTTTTTTGTGTTTCTATGTGTAATTGAAAAGATTGTGTGAGCAGTAAAATGCAGTTCTTTCTACCTGTATTTTTTTTTAACTTGAGGCCTTACAGCACCAAGGCTGTGAGTTCAATCCTGAGCTCAGGTGATGTTTGACTATTTTATTTCCAAAATGTCCCCTCGGGATAAATAAAGTACTTCTATCTATTTGACCTTATGTTTGTCAGTACTAAACCATTTCTAAATTAGTTTCAGTCACTTGAGAAGGAGACTCAGAAATCTGCATCTATACTGTAGTGGACACCGTAGTGGTCTTCAACAGGTGGTCAGTTGCGTTGTCTGTCAATCTGAGGGGCCAAGACATCTTCATGGATAAAAAATAGACAAACAAACCTAAAAACATTTGTAGAGTTCAGAAATAAAACGTTTTAGTACTGACTACAGTAGTAATTTTTTTATGTAGAAGATAGCTGGATTGGATGCATGGATTGGATTGATGGATGGATGGATAGAAGGATAGATAGATAGATAGATAGATGTTTGCACTCATCCACAAGGGGCAATTTGGGGAAAAGCATAGTCAAACATAGTGCTCAGGATTGAACCAACAACCTTGGTGCTGTAAAGGGGTTTTCACACGTACATCTAGATGTGCGCGTGTCCAGATATGTTGCTAAGCTAAGAAAACTTGCAACTACGTATGCAAATATGGAGCGATATGAATCAAACACAAATGGAAGTGTACAAGGAAGAGCATGACGTGATGTGATGTATATATACGCTGCTGAATTTTATAGACATTTTATAACACTTTCCATTAAGAATAATAGTTGCACCACCCAATGATTAAAGGTACTATGGCAACCAGTAGTAGGAACGTTTACTACCAACTTTATAGTACAGCGAGCGACTCCCCGACATGTGAGCGCAGCATTAGGCTGTAACTGTCCCACTGTACCAGCTACTTTCTGCTAAAAGGAACACATTTTGACATGAGAAAAACAAGTTGTGATAGGTTTTTAACTTGGTCAAATGTCCTCATACTTTTACTTTGTTTTAAAACAGTTTTATACAATTATAGAGTTAGAGAATTATAGAATTATATTTTTTTCTCCACCCACTTGTGTTTTGTCACACTACAGTATAGTCGCTATTATAGCAGATATTTTAAATGAGATTAATATCGCCAATACTTATAAAGTATGCCGCTGTTCTCGTTTTGCATGCTGTTTCCTCAGAAACATCTTCCGCACTGAGTGGTTAATTACAAGGCTAAAAGCTAGATCGTTAGCCTGTTGGTGTACTCACATGGTTTCCTGGAGGATTCCGTAGTAAAAGTAACACACGAACACCCCAAAAAAGCACACGAGGAAGCGCACTCTCTCGTTCTGCCAGAGCGACGCTTTCACGCCGCCTTTTCCCGCAACCATGCTATCGTTCAGTAGCGTTAATCCAGGTATGGACACCGATACCGAGCCAGCTCCGCTTCCCGCAGCCAGCGAGCTCGCGTCCCGCTCCACTCTACCGGCTGTCACGAGCCCGGAAATGATGATGCCCTACGGTACCCCACTAAGGACTGTGTTAAAGGGGTTTACAAACCAACTTCGCTCCGTTTCTACCTGGCTGTCAGGATATTTTATTGACAAAACCACGGATGTGTCAGAGTCAGCTTGGTCCTAAAGATTTCTGGTCATGTTTCCCGCAACATTTCGAAAAAGCAGTCCGGTACATTAAACTGATTTTTTTTTATCAGTCAGGAAAAAGTCGTCCAAAAACGTCCGCAAATTAAAAAGTAAGAATCCGTGCCTTTCCGTTTATTACGTCTGGCGGCTTATTTGACGCTCTGGTGTGTTGATGTTTAACGCATCAGACCTGTAAGACCTGTAATGCCGCCGTCAGTAGCCTGCTGAATGCGCCTGATCCTCTGCAAGTTTATAAGTGTACAGTACCCCAAACCCTGCACAGGAAATATTGTGAACATATCATTATACTGGAGCGATGTTAGTATTTTAATTCCTAAACCACTGACTGGTTGTATTTCCTGTCGTAAATTATGGGTTCTGGTTCAAATTACTAGTCTAGAAAAGCTCACGCATGGAAGTATTTTACGCCTTTATATTTAATACAGCAAACTGTTCATCCACTCTTTAGTCGTTCCTCTTTAATAAACTACACAAACGTACTCTTCTTTTCTTTTTACAACGCCGACTGCATTTTAAAAACTTTTTTGTACCCTTGTTATTGTTATTTTAAATCAGGCAGCTGATTAAGGCGACTGTGTGAAAATTAAACAGGTCCTTGCTGACCGAGTGCGCTTTGAATTTTTACGTCTTTGTATGTGGAGTGTTGTGATTGGTCCAAGTACATCACCGGGAGAACTGTCTCTAGCGAATAGCAGAGCAGGAATTTATGAGAAGGGCGTGGTTCAAAGCCACGCAGCAAAACTACACGTGTCTCGAAAAATATCCTCAGTCACAAGTAAACAGTTATTAAATGTATATTAGCACCGGCACTCAGCAAGTTAATATCTAAGTGTGTGACATTTACATTTACAGGATTTGGAAGACGCCCTTATTCTGAGCGACGTACAAAAGCGTTTTTAAGTATCTAGAGAATCTCTTAATAATAAAAATTATAAACGTTTTGTGTTATTTGACTCCTTTATGTCATTCAAAAATGTCATAAAATTAAAATAGTACAAGCAAGCAATTTTTGCAGCAGTCCAATCTGAGAAGAAAAGACATTGTTGATTTACTGCATGTCACAAACAATAACAAATAAAGGGAAAAAATATGTAAACCTTAGATGCAACTTTACAAAGCACCTTTTCAAAGAACAAAATAAAAGATGCAAAAGAACTCTATGAAGAAAACACCCTGATAACCATTCATTTACATGTTCAAAAACAGGGAACTGACTTCACCCAGCACATCATCTGACCTGAAATTCAGAACAGAACCAAATTCAAACAAAACTACCCTGAGATCTGGGATGATAAGAAATGAAAGATAAAAAAAAATCACTACATTTATATAAAACAAAACATAAATTTAAAACGTGCAAAGAAGTTTGCACTGCTACTTTGTGTGATCTCACACACTGCTTTGTGATGACAGTTTAGTGAAAGTTTAGTGGTATATCTGTGATACCACATTAGCAACCACCATCACACATTTTATTTCCTAAAGCTTTCTATAAATCAGTGAGTCAACATTCCACCATTGCAACACTGGTGACAGGAACATTTGAGATCCCTGAACAATCCCCATCTCTCTCTCTCTCTCTCTCTCTCTCTCTCTCTCTCTCTCTCTCACGCACACACCCCAACATACTGTGTAATGAAAACAAAGTTGAATTTCCACTGACCGTTTAGTGCTATAATACAAACACACTTGTACTTGCTATATTCTAATGTAGATATTTACCTCAATAAATGTACAAGATAACAATTTTTTTCATAACTGGAAAATAGACAAACCAAAGAAAATATTTTTTCTGCATATCAAAAATACAGTTAAAAATAGGTATTACACAAGAAATCAGTGCCTATCAAATTTGAATGAAAGCATTTTGTTTTCTCAGATGAACACTATGTAGAAACCTTTTCATTCAAATTCATGTATGTCAGCTCTTTCTGGAAAATATCAAAGGTGTTTTGTATGAAAAATGCTCATTAATCAATGTGAATGCTCAACTGAAATATTTTCACATCATTTAGTAATCACAAAACTAACTGGTCAACAATAAAGGTTTACATTGTCATAGTTTGTTATTTAACAAATTAAATGAAAGGGCACGCATCGATTTTGTATTGCACTTCACTGCTAAATGAAACTGTGAAGCTGAAAAGCTCAAGGGTGACTGAATAATAAATAATAGGATTGTCAGCTGTGTGATGTGAAACATATATAGAGGCCTGAAATAAATGAAGCCATTGTGGGGATCTTGTCAGTCCTCTACTCCACAGTCAAGTACGAAAGGGCCAAGTGGAGCAAAATGAACTTCTGTGTTGAAAAAAGACATTATGATGGGTGTGATGGCTTTCTTATGAATTAAGGCTGATATCACTAGGAGTGTCTATATGCTCTCTAAGTGCAGGTTCAATATCCACTAAACCTTATTAAAAGTAGATGAAAGAAATGAGCCATTATTTCAACTGAGAAACAGCAAAACGGAGAATATTCAACATTGCATACACATTTGGTAGCTCCCCATATGGTTTGAGAGTCTGTTTACGAATGAAATTTGAAGGTTTGTCCTGAGTGTGACAGAGCTCTTCCTAATGTCTTTTGGCGAGAGGATGTCTTTCCTGTAATCTAACAGAGTAAACACTTAGTGCTTTCTACGTCTACTGGTAAGCCATTTCTTGGTCAGTTCTATGATGAGATGGTACAAAACAGATCAGTCCTCTGATCTTTTGGTTACCACTTCCTCATTTTTTGCTATCTCATATTTTAAATGGAGGAGGTGGTAGAGTCTGGCAGGGGCAGGTATTCGCTCACTGGATGTGCTGTTGTCATACATGCGGTGGGGTTTTGGCCTGAGCAGCCAGTCACTGGTGAGACTGACAGGCCACGAAACAGCAAGTCCATGGAAGGGAGAAGAGGTTTCAGAAGACTAACAGGGCAGAAGGCCGAGCCTCCGTGAGGAGTAAAGTTTACTTTGTTGGGGTCGGGGCAGGATGGCTGAGCGGGGGTATCACCGTGGCATGGAGAACTAGAGAGAGGACAAAGAAAAAGTGTATAATATCACTGATGTCATTTTATATTAGAAGAATATACAGTACTTTGTCAGAGATGCACGGAAAGTCATACGGCCAAGTGCAAAAACAAGAAAAATAGTGGAGGTAATGATATTAGTGGTGGAAAAAAAAAGTCTACACAGCCCTGGAAATACTTAAGATTTTTGTGATGTCACGTCAAGAAGCTTTTATTGTCATTTCAACCATATATAGCTTAGCAGTACAAACTAAAATGTAAAAAACTAAAACTAAGCTCCAATCACAACACTGTTTGCTTGTAATACAGTATTCAGCGTAGGGTGAACAATGTACCAATTGCTTGGCTGTATCATGTTAAAGATGGAAAATATATATGTATATACTTTTCACATCTTAACATCCTGCCATTTTAACAGGGCTGTGTAAAATTTATAGATCCACTGTAGAATGTGTGCCTGCCGTTTGCCTTAACAACAGCCTCTTTATATTAAAACTGATTAGCTTTTGTATTATTCCCACACCCTTCCTGGTCATTGCTGTTCAAACCAGGTGAAAGTAAATTGCACACATTAGTGGTGTGTGTGTGCGCGTGTGTGTTTCCTGCCTCATTCCTTCGTGTTACTCGGATAGGCCTCTAGATCCATCATGTCCCTGACCAGCGGTTTACTGTAGATTTTGTATATAATTTGCTGATGTTTAGGAGCTGTTTTTGACTGGTTTAAAGGAACATTTTGCTTATGTTGGCTTAAAGAGTCTCCTTTATGTCTGATGCACCTGTCTAATACTGCAGTTGCTGTTGACTTTGTAGGGGTTTCACAGGAAAAAACACAAAAGGAGTAGTGACCAAAAAAAGTCAAGTATAAGCCTTAGAAATCATGGAAAATCCTGTTAGTGTTACATCTTGACTTGACTTGACATACTAGATAAAGACCGAAAATATACTGATCATTAGTTGTCTGCAATAACCTTTTCACTGACTTTTTAATACACACTGGTTATGCAGATATCTATATATTATCATTTGCCAAAAAAAAAAAAAAAAAAAAAAATCAAGTGTGTCTATGTGTTCTCATATGAATGTGTGCTTGCGAGAGCTTAAAGACACACAAAAAAAGAGTAAAAGAAATGTACTCACAAGGCTTCCTCACACACCCGTACTCTCTCACAGCCTTCTGGAGGCTCTCTCTGGAAAGCGTAGGTCTTGTTGGGGAAGGGGGATGAGGAGGGTGCTTCAATCACATATAAAGGAGGAGAAGGAGATGGATTCAGTGGCCCACACACTACCATACCTAACACACAAGAAGAGTGCAAAATTTGTTTGTTAGATTGCCCTAAAGCGTTGAATTTAAAATGATTAAAATTCTAAAAAGTCTCTATACCTTTAATCACATTTAGAATGCCAGTACATATTAACATGTATGAATATGCAAATTGGAAACACCCCCTCCTGCAAGCCCCGCCCCCTCTGAATTTCTGTATAGTATGTTAATATGCAAAACTCTCAAACTGCCTCAAAATAATGCAGTAGGTCCACTACAGGTCACAGTGTAAGAAATGGAGCAACAGGTTAACGCCTTTCCATCTGATCGAATCGTGTCAACAAGCCTTCAGTGGACGTACCAGACTCTTCTATAGGGCAGGGTGACTGTGAGGGGGTGAGGAGACCAGGGGAAAGGTCACTCTGAGAGCCACTGCTGCACCTCTGCACTGGAACGGGTGCTCTGTGACCATCTGGTACGTCCAGAATCTGATCAGTAAATACACATACACACACACACACACACCACAGTTATGCAGTAGCCACAACGGATTTTACAGCAGTTAAGGATATGCATTTATTATGAGAGATAAACATGACTGACACTTCATCATATGTACATAATGTCTGACCTTGTGCTGTTGTTCTGCTGTTTCAGACACAAAGACACCCTCCAGCTCCAGGTTAAGCCCCTCTACACTGCGCCTCAGTCTGGGAGCCAGCCTGCTTAGAGGCAACAGAGGGATGGTCTGGCGTGCACACACACACACACACACACACACACACACACAGTAAGCATAAATGAAAACTATAAAAAAATCTTTGCAAATCTTTGCATCCCATTGCTGTGACAAGTACTGAAAATCATTTATGTTTAATCCTTATATGGTTTTTGACATTGGTATTTGACATTGTAATAAAATAAAGGAGCAACAATGAACAGATCTGAACTGTAGGGGGAGACACTTAATGGGCTGGAAAAAATGATATGTAAACAGAATTCTGGAGTGAAAACAACAAGATCCTTTGCACAGCACAGCAATATTAAAGTATCTTTTAAAGCATGTGTTAATTACATAACTAAAAACACTTTACAAACTGCACCTTTAATACTACTGGAATGGTCGTGTTACGTAAGGTTGTTATCTCTCTCTCTGTATGTGTGCATGTGTGTATGTGGGTGAGCGTGTGTACAGTGTGTGTAGTGTCAATCAGGGTAGCTCTGTGACACCACCTCCTAAAATAAGACTGGCTCTATTTACAACTCTGTTGCTAGATGAATGAGAAACTGTCAGAAAACTTACAAACCCACCTGATGCACAATCCCCTGACTAACATGCCTCGCGCTGTTAATTAACCAGAAGCTAAAAGGCATGTGCACAAAAACACACACACACCCACACACATACACAAAGACACAGACACACACACGGACACAGAGACAAAGAGAAAGAGAGGTACACACAGATCGGCACACACATATGCACACGGCGAATGAGACACACACCGAGACACACACACAGAGACACAGACACACACACACACAGAGACACAGACACACACACACAGAGACACAGACACACACACACAGAGACACAGACACACACACACACAGAGACACAGACACACCGAGACACAGACACACCGAGACACACACACACACCGAGACACACACACACACCGAGACACACACACACACACACCGAGACACACACA
>JAOTRN010000025.1:17999587-18016929 GCA_028566695.1 Bagroides melapterus | reverse complement strand
ACATTTTAAAGGCTGCGTGTATGACATATGTATTTTTTCCTGTGTATTTTTACCTGTGTGGCTCCAGGCATGTGTGTATGGATAGTAGGTGAGGGCTGATGAAGACGCTCATAGCCAGTGGGGGGAGGTGCATGTCTGGAGCGCTTTTGTAGCGAGTGCCTCAGCTTAGCAACCTGTCACAGAGAAATATGAGATAGTAGATGTTTGAAATATCAGACATGCCAAAGTGAATATACTACACTCCATAGAGATCAAGACCTTTAAAGTGTCCAAGTTCAAGTTGAACCTTTTGTTAAAGGTTTAACAGCAATCCATTATCTAGGCTGCACCAAATACAAATACATACTTCATGAGAACAGAGTGTTTAGAAGATCTAACCTTTTACCCTTAGGGAGCTCTAGAGAGATCTTCATGCAAGTGTCTAGAATCATTTTTTCCCCTAGACAATTATACCTATAACAATTCCTTTACTCACCTATAGTTAACTCAATATACAGGACCCCAAGAAAATCAAATTCAGAAAATTATCATTTTTTTATAATCAAAGCCACAAACAAACATAGAACATTGTAGAGAAATAAATCTAGAATCAACAAATGTAAAATTTCTCAATAGTTCGCTCTTTTAAGCCAGCACTTTGGACAGAAATAGGCCAGACTGCTTAGAAAAGAAGTGTTTGTTCTGCAACATTGTTAGAAAAAAAATGAAGTGACTCAGATGATCTCAGAAGGTCCACCATCAAAAGTTTCTCTGGCCACTTTTGTTTGTATTTCCTCACACTGACACATCTCACTGTATGTATCTCAATAACCTCAATTTAATACACTGCCCTGCCTCACATTGGTGACACCTTATTACCCACTTTGTCATGTTTTTAACCCAGATTTCATGAGTTAAGTGGAAAAAATGGAATAATTGCAAGCTTAAATTTAGGTTTTCACTTAAAGCCTTTCATTTGTAAAATGTCAGTAATTCCATACAAACAGATGGAAAAGGAATAAATAACAAGGAAGCAAAATGATTATTTGCACTGACCTCTCTAAGGTGTTCGGCACTGCCCCACGATGCCGAGCGTTTGTGTCCCACCCCGCCTCTTCTCCCCCGCGTTTCCTCTGCCCACGAACTGGGGGTCTATGAAGAAGAATAACAGTGAAAGCTTTACCATGCATGATCAACCATGTGAGACACATAAGGCATAATAATGAGCATTTCGGCATGTTCAATTAAAAAAAAAAATCTTCCTGAAACACGAGCAATCTATACACAGATCCGAAAGAATGCAGCAATGAGACGTCTGAGTGAACCTTTTCAGTGTAACCTTGACTTCGTTCAGGACGTGTTGTTGAGTACTGTATATAACATGACTAATCCTGCTTTTATAATGTATCTTGCACAGCGATGCACCAGATCACATTACAGCATCCGGCTGTTAAGGATCTTACAGCTTTGGATGGAAGTGAAAGAGGGTTCCTTACCTCACTGACTCTATTTGAATATCATACAAAGAACAAGTAACACACCTGCTATGCACCTGTGACACACTCACACAGCTGCATAAAGGCATAAATGCTAACAGACATAAAAAAAAAAAAACTGTATACATGACATTAAGTAAACCTATTGTCCCATGTCTTTCTCGAGTGGTGGATCATCCTTATGGATTAAACCATAGACCTGAGCTTTTGTTATACCCCAGCATGCACATGAGGACACACACACACATACCGCCATAACACCTCAGGCCTTTGGTTTGTTGAGAGGAAGTGGTAGGATGAGAGTATCGAAGAAAGCCTTTAGTACAGCGACGGTTTAGCTTTACCGACATGAGTGTGACCCTGCAACAGCTGCATCACGCTTCCTCTGGGTGCGAGTGTGTGTCAGAGGCTGAAGATGATGTGTACTAGCTTGCTGCATGGATATTCTCTCTCTCTCTCTCTCTCTCTCTCTGTCTCGCTCACATTCTTCATTTCTCTCTTTCTCTGATACGGGAGTAGGGATGTTTCACGGCGCTTCGCGATGAAGTCATGACACGCTGTCAGAGGCGATCTATAAATTTAACATGTCACAAGGGGGACACTCGCCACTGACGCTGCACCTCTTGCTTATACGTGGATCAAGAAACCGGAGGTGGGACGCACAGGAGAACGTCATGTGCCAAACTCCCTTCCTGTGTAACACTCGTTTTAAATTTAGACTCAACCCCCCACCTTTCAACATCAATCCAACCCTTAATGAAATAAGGAGAACAGGATCACAGGTCAGCAGCTATAAACAGAGCCACAGTATCTGGGTGAGAAGCAGAGAACGGCATGATGGGAGTAAAGTTTCAGAGGGGTGAGGGGATTTGACTTTATGAGAGAGTTTGGGGGCGGTAACTCAGGAATAACTCAGGAATGTCTCACTTGTTATAGTATATTGTCTTCTGGGCTGATGATGTAGAAAACTTCATCAGTTACGGAACGGAAATTGTTTAAAAGAACGCTGACATAACGGTCACTGCATCCGTAGACTCTGTACGATTTATACGTGCTTACCTGTATGACAAAAATAAAACATTCATAACATCCGTAACGAACGGAATATAAAGAGAACGTTAGCGTTTCTGAAAGACAGTGCATTTCTATATGTCCATCCAAGTTCAAGTTTATACAATGTGACTTCGCTGCCAAGCTGCTATTTCACACAAATCCCTCCACAATCAACTCTGAGCTAGAAAAAGCACAGGGCTCTGGTGTATAAGCAATCTTCTTGCCTCATAAATCAAAAGGCCTGCCCTCTGGCCATATGGGGAATGTTTCTTTTAATGCAACACACGGCGAGATTTGATACAAGGCACGTAAGTACCACGTTTATTAAGCTTTTATCCAAGTTATCTTTTTCACAGCAATATTACAGGCACGGTAAACGATCCGAATGTTCCCAAACCCTGGTCAGTCCCATAATCCCTGGCTTGTTTGGTGCATTAACTGCATCATGAGCCTCAATCAGACCCACTGTATGTTACTCTCTTGTACTTTTTTTAACCTTATGTGAAATCCGCTTTTGGTTGAGTTACAGATGATGTGTTCGACTTGCTTGTGCTGTGTTGATTTTATTGGCAAAATTAAAAATGGGCGTCGATCATTTTTTCTTATCTAAAAGATAGCTAAATAACAATTCTATTAAAAATGTATGACAAAACGCAATGAAATTTAAAATCATAAAAAAAAAGAGAAAAGAATTAATGAAAGAAACTGAAAAGTCACAGCCAGACAGCTGGACAGAACTCTCTGTGCTCTCTGAGACCTTGCAACAAGGACGATTTTATACAAAAGAACGAACAAAGACGTGCTGCGCTCTGTATGCACAAATGCATGCAGCATGAGGCATGGTGAGAGGAAACCACTGTGCTCGCACACGTTAGACACACTACAGACCCGTCTTCACTGATCTGCACATTTATCACCGTTAGGCTAACATAATACTAACAAGCAAGACCTAGCATGCCTGAAGACACCTCACCATGTCCTAAAATAATGCACTTTCATCCAACATATCTGCTGAATATTTGATTGTGAATGGTCAGAAAGTGTTGATTAGTTTTCTACAAACCACAGATTTATTTAATGCACTAGATTGCATGAATTATTGTTTCTATAGCAACCTCTTACACAGGGAAACGTGAAACATATGTTGACATTTTCTACAAGAGAACAGTCATGAACAGTAATGAAGCCTTCAGAAACTGGAAAGATGAAACTGTGTTAGTTTAAATGGATAAAAAGTTTTTTTTTTAATTAACAGGAAATAATTGTAATCGTTACTGAATTGCTATGGTATAGGAGCAACAAACTGCATTTATAGAAATTTACTTTATCACCTTTGCTTATGGCCACATCATTTTTTCCCACAACCGTGCAGCTGGCCTTGCTTTATTATACTTCTACCACGTAAGTGTGTTCACTAGAGTTATTAAATGTGGAAACTTCCATAAACTGCAGCTAATATACAGTATGTTCCAAAATCTGGGAAATTTGAGGGGAAAAAGGACTAAAACTGTTCAAGAAAATTGCTGTAAATCTTTATCCACTAAATCTACAGCAAGAACTTTAATAACCTTTTAGGATTTTCATCTGAGACTAAATCTAACTCTGAAATTAGATCTCGGTGTGAACGCTGTACCTGTGTGGCTTTGTCATTGACGCAGGTTACACTCTGGCTCTCGGGCTGTTTCGGCCACTGGCCCTGCAGGTACGGCCCCACTAACGTGTCCAGGGAAAGCGTTCGTCTCAGCGTCGGCTTTGGGGGACGAGACTTCGTCTTGGATTCAACTGGAAAGACGGGAAGTAAAATACAATACAGGTAATGAACTGCAAGATGACAACAGCGAGTTACAAATTCTCACTGGAGAATGAGAAGCATGTGACTGTAATCAAGGTTCATACAGAGGCTTCAAAATTAAATTGCGCTTATAAAGTGCATTTATTCAACTTGTAAAGCAGCACAAATTATTTCATCATTCGGTCAGCTCAGGGGCTGGTGAAGACTGTGTTACATGCAGAATAACAAAAATGAATTTACTAAAAACTTAAATTGCAAATGAAGTGGCATGGCTATACTTTTTAAGCCCTTAAAAAAAGAAGATTTGGTTCAGAAAGCTAAATTCAAGCATGTCAAGTATTTGAAGCATGTTGCACAGACAATAACACAAAAATTTGAATTTTCACACAAGAGGCGACAAAGTGGATGAGAAGGCAGTAGGTGACTGCTACTTAATTTCAGGAAGTTTCTCCATTTTTGTGGCTGAAATGCCCACACTACCACTGACTGGTATATACTGCCACACAAAAAACAAAGGGGAAGTCACGGGTCAAAGTATAATTAGCTAAAGTCCATGCAAAGTGAAAGTAGCCGCTACTAGAATCCAGTGAACACGCTCAATTTTACAATGAGAATTTTTCACACGTTTGGTCTGACGGATGTGAAACAGTAGAAAGGGGCAGAGTTTTCTAATGTCTTCTGTATTGTGTAGCAAGTAGTCAGAAAGTGTTCATGTTATAGCTCAGTCATAGAGATAGCACCAATTCAATACAGTATCAGTGTCTGGCCAATATCAGCAAAAATGGTGGATCATGTATAACATCAATATATCACTGGAAATATTTACATATAAAGACACTCGAGTGTTTTAGGGTGGGGCTTCTGGGGATTAAACTCTTGTTCAGCACATCTCACAGATTAGGAATCCGGAGGCCACGTGAACACCTTCAATTGTTTGCCATGTTCCTCAAAACACTCCTGAACCGTTTGTCAGAGTGCATTATCCTGCTTAAAGATGCCAGTGCATTTAGGATTAATGTTGCCATGAAGGAGTGTACTTGGTACATGTCTAAATAACATCCGCATAAATGTTTGGATCCAAGGTTTCCCAGCAGCATGTTGCCCAAAGCATTACACTGCCTCCACAAGCTTGCCTTCTTTCATCATAGAGCATTCCTGGTGCCATCTCTTCACCAGGTACGTGCTGCACACATACCCAGCTAGCCACATGATGTAAAAGACAGTATGATTCATCAGACCAGGCCACCTTCTTTTACTGCTCCATGGTCCAGTTCTGATACTCACACGCCCGTTGTAGATGTTTCTGTCAGTGGACAGTGGTCAGGATGGTCAATCTGACTGGTCTGTGTTCAGACATCTTCCTCTGTAGGATCACACCTGACAGGTAGCTTTCACTCTGAACATGTAGCAATGAGCCTTGTGCAATCAAGTGCTATAATAATATTAATTAATGCAAAAAAAAAAAACTGTTTAACACAAAAAAGCATTTATTCTACCACAGAGGCTGCTCTGGCATCTATTTAAAAGTTCATTCTAAAGCACACATTTATTTCAAATTAACATTATATAATTAAATATATTGGGAATATATCTAAAACCTGTATGTGAAATTTCCTAAGAATATATACTGGTTGTTTTGTTAAAATAAAAAGGATAAAACTTATGTTTGACTGAGAGCATGAATTTAAGATAGTTAAATGCATGTACTGTATCAAACAGCTGGCAAACTTGCGAATAAACAATTTTGTTTTCTGTGACCACCTGCACCTGCTGTTGGCTCTAGCTTCTATCTATCTTCTTTTTTTTTTTTTTTTTTACAGCCAAGTTCAGTAAAGGTTAAAGATGTGTTCAACCGTGTCTTTGACATCATTTAGTAGCACACAGTAGCTTCAATATGTGAGACAGGTGTTGTCTAGTCCCCAGTGTTAGGACATGGAATGACAAGTTTGTCTCCACCCCTGTGGTCTGGAGACTCCATCAGAGCAGCGCTTTTCCCCAGCCCTCGCTGTCACGCTGTCCGTATTCATTGTGCTGCTAAAGACAAACCGCTGAGAGTTTGCTCGTTGCCAGCAGATGTTAAACCCCAAGCAAAGCGTGTGTGCGGTGTTCTGTATGTTGCAAAACACCACAAACCCCCTGTGTAATGTCCCACTAGGCTTGTCTTAGCCCCATCCCCCCTGAGCGCTGCTCCCCGCAAGCATAGCAAGTTGGTTACTAAAATAAACATGTCCTGGCACAAGGACTTCAGTTACACACACACACACACACACACACACACGTCTCCGTTCTGAACTGAGCAGAACCACAACAACTCAGACCTGCTAATGCAATGTGTTCTGCAAGCACATTACAACAATACAATACAACATGTTTACACTGGTGTTGTCACTTTTAAACAAGTGCAGCTCAAAGTTGTTTAAGTATTCACAAGAGAAACCCAAATTCCTTTGGGAAAGGCAATTTTGGAGATTAGACCAATCCTAAAGGCTACAAAACATCTTAAAGTGTTCTATCATCTATCAACTTTATGAACTGCAATGCAAAGGGAAGTGAGATCTCAGGCTTAATAGCCAAACATAGAAAATGCAAACCCAGCACCTGATAGACTCGTACTACACAGTGTTGCAAAAGCAAAATAACCCACTGCTGCTAAAGGGAATAACAAGCCTCTGTACTGCACAGTAAATCTGACATTTTCACAGTAACAAGCTCAGCATGATACAAACAGCCCTTATAAGATCCCTACCTGAAATATTTTTGCTTTGCTCTATTAAAGTGCATAGTTCTTTTGTTTACATTTACAAAAAAAAAATGCATGCATATGTATATAAGAAATGATCACATAATCAATGCTTGCACAAATGCTTGCAAAATATCACACTGTAACACAAACTTAAAGCATGTGTAACGAGTATTCCCAGACACTCCCTTCTTTCATGTCCTCTAGCATCTCTAACCTCTCTTGCTCTTTTGCACACATCTGATTAAAATAGCAAAACTTTATAACGAACGCCTCCAATATATTTTAATGCACATTCATAAGACGAAGCACATAAAGAAGGAGGACAAGTTCAAGGACCTTGAATCACACGCATTTAACACAGATGTTTAAAAAGGCCTGATGCATACCTGATTTGGCCTCTCTCCATCTCTGTGCTGGGTTTTTCGTGGTGGTGCTGGTGGTGTTGCTGTGTAGTTGAAAGGGAACTGTAGCTCGGAGAGGCTGCAGACCGCCGCGAGACGACATCCCGAGCTCACGAGCTCACAAGGAGAAGGAAGGAGGAGAGTCGCGTATTTATGTCAGTTTGTTTACCAAAACTACAAATTACCCGTTTTTATCTCCGGGGTTGCTTCAACTATCGATTCCTAAGGTGTTTGCATACAAATATGCCGTATTTCTGGAGATATCTGTGCCGTTATTGCTAGCTCTCTTAATGCTTAGCTAACACCCAGCTAAGTTCTTTTGTGATTACAGCTAAGCCTACACAACTTTTTTAATTGTTATTAAAAAAAAATAAAGCAATCTCGTTGCTACCTTTTAAGGAATATCCGTTTGTAACTAATCCAACATGACCAAATCGACTGTTACGTGAGTTTATACACGCAAACCTAGTTGTAAAAATGGTTAAAGTTTCTCGAGTCGTCTACATTGTTGGTGGACTGCCAAAGTTCTCTTCACTCCAATATCTGACAACAGCCAGTCTCCACACTCGTGTCGGAGTTGGGCGGAGCGTCCATACGCACGCGCGTAATATGATTGGCTACTGCGAAATACTACTACTATCCTATTGGTCGATGAGTGTATCAATAGGTTCCGGTCTGGAGGTGGGCGATACAGAAAAACAAAATATCACCTTACTTTAAGACATTCCTACGATGTTTTAACATTTGTAGATCTGTTGTGTTAAATTGTTAAAAAAAAAAAAAACTTGGTGCCTAAACTTAAAGACTAAACTTTTAAACTTTTATTTGTCTACAAACATTAATATTAATGTTTACATTCGTTTTTCATAACATAAGTTTTGGACCAGAATAAAGTGTTTGATGAATGAATGAAAGATGAATGAATGAAATGTATACTGTTACATATTTTGTTGTGATGTTCATATTATATAGTCATTTTATATAGCTCTATCCCGGTGTTAAAATGCTAAAATCTCACATTATTAAACTTCAGGTCTATAGCATTTCAGTTCAGTTCATTTCAATTCTTAGTATAACAAAACAGTACACATGTTGCACTTTTTTTTAATATATCCATTAATTATACCTGGTTTACTTAGGGACATCTGGAATAAATTGACTAGCAGGCCAGGGTTAATTTATTTTGTCTCAGTTCTACCAGTAACTCATATGGCAATAAAATGAATTTCATCCTAACTTGGGAAAGCACTGTGCGTTTGAAATAAATATTAGCGAAAAGGACAGACAACCGAATAAATGTTGTGTTTCTGAATAGCCTGGGTTACAATTTTTCCTGTTTTTTCATGCATCATGAATTCAGTCCAAATTCGAATTGCAGCTGCCTATGTATCTTTAAGAGTTTGATATTTCCCCGCATCATTCTCATGCCGTTAAAGAGACTTCATGATATAATGCTATAGAAAGATTATAGATTGTAGCATTTATCATGGTGTGCAATATATTATACAAATGTAATGTTACTGATGCTTTCTGTTGCCCAGCCTTTCTTTCTGCCTGTTCTTTTGAATTTGTACAAACTTTATAGATCCTTATAAATCACATATGATTAATCCTGGACGTGCATAACACATCTTTCTACCCAAATATGCATTTTTGCTTTCTTTACACCTAAAATGGAAAACACAGTAGTATGCATTAACAGGTTCTGTCCACTAGAGGTCATCTCGAGTTAACAGAAACAAATGAGTGTTTTTGCTATGCTAAGAAAAATCCAGATTTGGCAATAAACACCTTGTTTTGCAGTTTAGATTTGTTTAATTTAATCCTTATTTTCCTTGTCCTTATTTGAATTTACTGTACACAAAGACAATTCAGCCAGGTTTCCATACATCTTTAACTTTTATTTTTCAAAATACATAATGAACACATCTTGTTCACAAAGCCAAAGTCTGAGCTTTATTCCTGAAAAAGAAGACAGATTCCTGGAAATTCCTGACTTTCTCCCCTCAGTAATCTCACTTCAGTAAAAGAAGAAAGGCAGAAACACAAGCGGCAGACAAAATATCAGTCAAGTTAGAATGAAAATGTGGGCTGTTTTCTTGATGGCCAAAGAGCACTACCACTAAATAACAAAATATATCATATGTATAAACAATGCAGCACAATTCCCCAAGCCAATCCAAGCTTTATAAACATAAAATAACCACAGGAGTTTAAATTTGCCGCTACCTCCACATACACACAACATCAGGCATAACTGTAGGTGGCACAAGCACATCAGTGAATACATGTACAGTTGTTCGGGATGGAGGTCTGATCTCATGCAGACGAGCACAATTTCATTCTCTCTCGTGATGTAATGAAGCCGAGTGGTGGATGTAAGGAATATAGTGATCAGTGATTATATGGGGTGGATCAGAAAATGTGGGATAATGGTGCTTCATGCCAGTATAAGACATGCCTCTCCAGAACAGTTAGGCTACTACTTATTAATGAGATGATTTGAGAATATGAATAAATGTGTATGCACAGTGGTGGAAGGCAGAAATGATGAATCTCTAGTCAGAGGCAAAGGAAAAACTGGGGGTGGTCATGTTCAATGTTTTCTTGTCACTAGTGCAGATGAACGTTTTTGAGCCCTAGCTGGGGGAGAGGGCAGGGCTGGGCTCGGCGCTGATGTTCACCAAATATTCACTGGATTTAAGACTGGCCAGAGACTTGCAGCTTGGTGAAGAGGCCAGAGACCCACACAGGCCCAGCATAGATGGAGTAGTGTCTTTCACTGGGAGGAGAGGAAAGAAAAAACAAGCATAATCACATGCGAGAAAAAGGATTCTTCTCCCACAGTGGAACTGGCAGACCTGCAGTCCGTCACCCACACGAGGATCCACAGAGCCACTAAGACTTTGGTCTGTTATGTCTTCATTATATAAATATGACTATGTTTGTGTGTTTTTGCTTGTGTTTACCTCCTGAGCACCAGTCGGTGTCCCCATTTTGTTTCCCATCTGTCTTCAGAGACTCTTTTGAGTTCAAACTGACTTCACCAGAGAGGCTCAAACTGTGAAAACTTCTCCTAAACAACAGCAATTTGATGACAGAAATCACAACACATAAACACGTAACTCAAATACATTTACACAAACCCAATACACACTTATACACTCACCGGCGGAATATCTTTATGTCCCCTTGGTTGTTTGTAGCGTGTGCGGGTGGCCACTGGTTAACCAAGGAGACTGACAGGTCTTTAGACAAATGGGCCGGTTCACATGGAATAACACCAGTCCTTCAAGACACAAGATACCAAATAGAAAGAAAAAATATAGACAAGAAAGAGAGAGAAAGAGAAGGAAATCATATGATTGTGTGGGAAGGAGCTGGTATGCATAAGATGCACTGCCTCAGAAAGTAATTGTGCATTTGTTTTTTTTTAAGTTTTTGGCATAGAATATATTTCTGTATGAGTTTTGTGTGTGTGCATGTGTAAAGCACAGCTGCGTGCAAATGTTTGCACACCCTTATGACAAAATGAGAAAGACAAAGAAATATAATTTATTACCAGGATATTTAGTGTGTGTGTGTTAGGTTTCACATATTGTCTTTGCATTTATAACTGCATCTGTCTGCTGAGCAGATTTTGGATGTTCTCAGTTGGAAAATTTGTCCCCTATTTCTTGACATTTTTGTTTGAACTCTGTCAGATGTTCTTTTCTGCTAGCTTTCTTCATATCAGGCCTCGAAACCACTAGGGAGGGCCATGACAAAACTCATTTTCTGTTGATTTTGCCTCATGTTTTGGACTGTTGCCTTACGCTTTTTAAAACCAAGAAACCATGGGAGTGCAAACTTTTGCACACAACTTTAAATATATGGTGTCTGTTTCTATGTACAGTTGTGCTTGTAGCTCCAGAATAATGGCCTCAAGCTCTTTTTTCTCCTGTTGGCTCTGGATTTGCAGCTCCTCCAGTTTCGCATTCAGTCTCTTATTCTCAGTCTCTACATTCTTCAGTTGTGACTCTCGCAGTCGCACCAATTCTTCCAGATAACCCTAAAAAATAGAAACAATACATACCTTCTAAATAAAATACTGGTCGTATACAAGTCTATAGTAAAGTATAAGACACATGACAAATCTAATACACGTTATCAAACGTTGGAAATTCTATTGATTTCAATACTGCTACATTAAGCTCTTGTATGTTCCTTCATGCTTTCACATATTGGTATGTTGTGTGTTTTTTGTGTGTTCACCTTCTGGGCATATACAATCTTGAACCTCTGCTCCATCTTGCGACACCTGGTGCTCCAGCTCTCCTCATCAGTGACCAGAGGAATGTAGGGATGCTCAGCCACGCTGTCTTCACTCGCACTGCTGTCCACGCTGCGCCGGTCCTCCTCGTCACTCAGGTAGTCATAACTACAGAGAGAAACATCAATCGATATGGCAATCAAAGCTACAGCGCAACCATAGCAACAGTATCCCCGTGGACTCAGAATACATGGCAATGATTTTAATGACAACAACTAGAGAAAAATAATGCAAGTTGTCATAGGAATGTAGAAGTAATATTAATAAGAATAATAATTAACATAAATGTTATAATTCATTCAAAGGGGTGAATGTAAGACTCACGGCATGATCTAAGTGTTACAGTTAACTTCCCTCACCTCTGGGTAAATTTCAGGTATGGTGTATAATCAATCACAGCAGGTGTCTTTCCATCCAATACTTCTCCCTTCAAACAGAAACTGGTGGAGAATGACACATAGAATATGAATGAAACAAGATATGTAAAATACCCCTTATTAGTCTATGAAATGCTTTCAAATTTGAAAGTGTATTATAGGTACTATAGTGCAGAATAGTGCAAAGGCATCCTGTATTGTGTGTCTCTCCCTGTAGTGTAGAGATTATAGATTCATCCCTGTAGATTCCTTATTTTCACCTGAAGTCAATGGCACTAAGTCCAATCAGCATCCCTGTCAGGACTGTAGCTTCTTCTCTCAGCATGATGGCACCATCATCATAAAACTTCCTGCACACACAGTATATTATGTATCTGTTACTATACACACACAGCTAACTAAAGTGGCCCAGATCCAAGAATGTATTGGGGCACATATCTAAGGACATTCTACTATAGGTTCAAATATTGCATTCGTACTCTCTACTACATTTGTACTTTCATCCATAGAAGTCTCTATGAATGTAATTCCAATAATGTTTAATCCAATTTTTTGTGTTATAAGGTCACTTTGCCGAGGTTTTTAATCTAAAGTTTAAAAGATCTAACCTGGTGGTCCGAGTATCTCTTAAGGCTGTGGCAATATATTCAGACAAACGCTTCTCCATGAGGGCCATGCGAATCCATGCCCGACCCTACAGAAGTAATCAAAAGAATTATTGAAGATAAAGCACATCAAAAATATACAAGTTTCCATTAAGAATTGCTACAACAGCAAAGTGGCCATTTGATTAAACATTCAGATTTACTAAGACCATAAAATGATGGCACATTTAGTGCAGAATTACAGAATTTGTTTTTAGTATTTACGGCTCAACAAATTAGAAGAGCCAAGAATCATGTGAGGATAGGAATTTTATTATTTTAGACTCTTGCCTTGGCTCGGGAGGTGCTGATGTTTTCAATGTTCTCAATGCTGCTGATGCAGTTGTTGTGAACTTTACTGCAGGCCAGGCGAACATAATCCCAGAAACTCCTCTGTCCATCTGAGCTGAACCATCCGCCTGGACCTGAACAAACACCAAATAACAAAAACATCTTTTAAGGACCTATTATTTTTTTTTAAAGCACTTACTTCCGTACACAAAAGATGACGGACGTTCACCTTTAAAGCGGTGACTGAGTATGTGCTCCAAGATTGCAGCAAAGTTAACAAACTCTTCCGATGAATCATCGATGGGCTCGGCTGTGTACTTCTCCAACAAAGTCTTTACTGAAAACCTGAATTAAGCAGAGGACAAAGGGTAAAATAATTTATGACTGCACATTACCTTCTTATTATAAATATACATTCACAGAGAAATGCTGTAAAATAGTGTCCACATGCACACACAAGCTTCAGTTCTCCACTCTAACTGAAGGACTTGGAGCTTTTGGGAATGGTGCCATGGCAGGCAACTGAGGTCACCCCTATTTGTCCAGTGTACTACACAATGCACCTCTTCAAAAGCCCTGCCTCTATTAGCAGGACAGTGATCACAATCAGAGTCCTTGTAGCCCTATGCAATTGTGCAATGCTATTGTCGGCATGAGGACCTTTGTCCATTTGCCTGTGTCCCATTCTTTTTTTCCCCCTTCTTTATAAGTTCAGCTTCACAGTGAGAAAATGACAGAATACCCTAAACAAACACCCACACACTTTACATCTCTCCACCCACTCACTGAAAAAGCGATGGCCTGATCTATTTAGTGCTGCCTTCAGCAGTAGCATAGCTACTCTGGATCTCCTCAGTCTCACAAGGTTTTATAGCACCGGAAAACCTGTAGGGTTCTGGTATGCAGAGACTGCACTAACCTACTCCTACACAACCAAAGTGCAGAAGAAAGAGAGAGACTGAAGCAGGGCTGGCAGCATCTCTGGAGCAGCACCATTCATGCCTTCATGGGGAACACCAGCATCACTGAAGGCAAAACAGCCCTGTCTTTGGGTGGTTCCTCTATAGCTCGTGGCAAGACCTCCATCACCATGGGTAAGTCTTCCATCACCCGCGGTGTGACAACAACCTCCATGGGAGACTCCACCATCACACGAGGCAAGACTACCATCTCCCTGGGCAGAGCAAGTTTCAGCAGAGGCAAAACTACAACTTCTTTTGGAAAGGCTCTGTTGTCCAAACGTCGAACCACTTAAATGGCAAAGAACATTACAACTGCTGGAATGAAAAGCAAGTTGTCGAAAGTGAGGAGGCCAGTCGAAGACAGTGTGGAAACAGACAAACAGGAAGAAACAAAGGGAAACAGAACAGGAGAAAAGGCATCCATTTTGTTGAGAAAGACTTCCTTCACAAAAGGGAAGATGAAAATGCTGCGAAGCAAGAACGCCATCTCATGGGGTCGAACCGCTGTCTCAAGAAGCAAGACCAAATTGCGGACAGGAGAGACAGCATTTACGGTGGGTACAACCACAATTACACATGGGGAGACCACTAGTTCCTTAAGCAAGGCCACTTTAAGTCAAGGAAAGAAGTCTGTAACTGTAGTAAAAACATCCGTCAAAAGAGGCAAAGACACTCAATGGAACCTCTACTGGGATTTTCATCTTTGACTGAAATACATTTACCAAATAGACTTCGGAATAAAGAATGTTCATGCAAGTCAGATGATGTGTTAGATGCAAGTGTATTGCCTGTCTAATCAGATGAGATAGAATCAATTGTTACTGTACCTTAAATCAGGTTGAAGTCTTATATGAAATTTTTGTTCCTGAGATGGAATATGGTTGAAAAGTCTGAGCTGATTTAAACAATTAATTTATGGAATGATGGGAATCAGCCAAAACGCTGATTCTAAGGTTATGGGTGTATAGTTTGTTTGAAGCAAGTGTTTGTATGCTTGGTGTGCTGGCAAGATTCCAGTCGGAAACAGCTGGTATGGTGTAATGACAAAGTCATGTGTCTGAAGAGAACCAATAATGCAAGACTCTACTTTAAGAGCCAGTCTTATCATATATGAGATAACCAATACAGAAAGTATGATACTATATGCAGATCATAACATTTATTAATGTCTACAAACTAATGGAAAACTCAACTAGGGTAAGAAAAATTAATAAACTGTACTTTAACATAGCTGAAAACTTTGCTTCCTTCATTTTTCCCCCTCACAATCCCAGTATTAGAATATTGCAGTTCTCTATGTGGAGCTATTTAATAAATAAAATGATAATGACTGGATTTTACAATTTATTTAAATCTATCAAATCCAATCCTCCCAGGTTCCCTGTTAGTTTGTACTTTGCTGGTTGTGTAAATCAAAATACCAACCCTAGATCTGTAACTACACTTTTAGTACCCATGTACAGTATCACCAAAGACACGATTAGAGAACAGTTCTACCAGAAAACAATGCCAAGGAACTTAGTGATGTCACCACCGATTGTATGTTTCAACAATGTGTCCCTCAGTTTGGTCCATGGCCTTGCATTGCCAGCGGTACAATGGAATCCACTGTCCTACCGGCCCCCAGATAGGGCTGCGGCCTCCTACAGAGGTTTCTATCCATTCACTTCATACAGGGGAGGTATGTGGCCTTCTGGAGCCCACGTCGTCCTTCTCAACAACGGCTTTTTGCTGTTACATGGGGGTTGTACCGAATGCGCTTAGCATTCTGGTCCCATCCCAGCACTTGCTGCGTGGATCTGTCACACCCTGCCAGGCATTGTCTGTGCAAGTGTGCTGCTACAAGGTTATGTGATGAGCCATTACATCTTTGTCCTGTGAAACCAAAAAAAAAACCTATCTTCCCTAAGGAAAAGAGACAAGATTTAACTCCAACCTGCTCAACACCTCCAAGGCTGGCTGCTGCAGGAGGACATCCCCTGCTACTCCTCCACCATGGGTAACACCAGCTTCACAGAGGGCAGGACAGCCCTCAACCTGGGAAGCACATCCATCAAGCGGGAGAAGAGCAAGATTTTGATGGGCAACACCTCAATCTCTCGTGGGAAGAGTACCACATCCTTGGGCTCCTCAACCATTACTAGTGGCAAGACCAAGATCTCCCTGGGGGGTGCTTCCTTCAGCAGAGGCACCAAGACCACATCCTTCCGAAAGGCATTCTTGCCCAAAAGGAAGACTCTTTAACAGGGAGTGGGGCCAAATTGTCTGTTCAAGGGTGTATGGGGAGTGTATGGGGCACCAGGAAGGTGGAGGGGAGTTTTCTACAGTGTATCAAATACAGAAAATATCAAAGAAAACTGAAGCCAAAGCATCATCACAACTGAATTCTGTGGGGTTTATTTTGGGCATCAAGTTTATTTATTTTTTCGACACCCAGAAAGTGTGGGATTGAATTTGACATCAACGTTTCATCTGCTCCGGTAACTGCTTTGGAATAAGTCAAAGATGCAGGTTAGTGTGTCAATATACCTACTAAAGTGGGCTCCAGTGTAACATGTTATTTCATAAAAATATACTGGTCAGGGTGAGACATTAAATCTGTTTAGGACACAATGTATATAGCTTTTTAAATATACTGCTTATAGAATTTTTGGGCTAAAGTGTGCTATTAACTGGTCCTACAGTAATAACAAAGAGACTGATGTTTAAACTGGACATTTTCCATTTCCTGCTGTATAAATTCAATGTATTACAATTGGGGGAATCAAGCATTAAGTATATAGTAAATTTATATAGTATTTGAATGGTAACCTGGTATATTGAGGCTTTTGGGGCTGTAGAAGGACAAACCAAAATAAAAACATATTAGTCAAACCAATTATCTGTCCCTTAAAAATAAGAACAGTGGGCACTTTTTTATCTGTAAAGAGACTGCTTGAGTTCTTATTCAAGCCAAACAGGTACAACACTTGATAGATTGTGTTAATAGTTAATAGTGCTTGTAAACCACTTATTATGCAAGAGGAATCTAGTAACAATCTTATTTGTCTGGAATGAAAATGGCCCTTTGTAGATAGGACTGAATATAAAGCTTTATAAAATATAAGCTTTGTAAAAAGTCCAAAAAAGTCCTGGGGAATGTTGCTATGTATACTCATCCACAGCCATAACGATGTTTTCAAAGCATGAAGACTGCTATTCATATAGAAACTCACGTATGTGATGGAGGCGTAAAAATGTAGATCTCAGAGATAGTGTGGGCAAACGCAAAGCCAAATCTTTGTCTTTTTGA
>JAOTRN010000025.1:17929056-17952048 GCA_028566695.1 Bagroides melapterus | reverse complement strand
AAAAGTTTTGGTAAACAATGGATACATTGCAACAGAAGGAGAAAGTAAAAGAGACGTGTTTCACCTACAAGAAGAAAACATCTGTTATTGGTGACACTCACCCTGTGGCTCTTCGATGTAGTAAATCACATAAAGAAGACAGTAAAACAGTTCATTCCCCATGCACATGAAAAACAGCACTGGCTACAGGGGAAAATACACAACAGACAGGAGTTAGAATTAGATGAGAGTGCGTTTTTGACTTATTTGAATGTCAAATTTGATACAAATTAGATGTTAGGGAACGTAGTAGCTTAGTGGTTAAGGTGTTGGACTACTGCTCAGAAGGCTGCGAGTTCAATAAGTTATGGTGTGCCCCTGAGCAAGGCCCTTATCCCTCAATTGCTAGTTGTATTAAATAAGATAAAAATGTATGTCGTTCCGGACAAGAGCGTCTGCTTTATGTCATCAATGTGTGAGTGTGAATCTGTATGCTGATCACTATGAAATATAAACATTTACCCTGGAGGTATAATAGATCCTGAGAATGGGGTTGCCAGACAGGTCAATGGTCTTGTGACTGGTGGCTCCCTTAATCACAGAACTGACAGATGGACAGCAGGAGAGAGAAGAGAAAAAGAAGAAAAACAGTTTAGCCGAATCTGTGGCATACATTGTCTGAGCATAGGTTTTGGAGAAGACTGAACAAGCCTGGGAGTCAAACTATAAATATTAAATGACTCGCCTGTGCAGGTGCAGCCAGTGGCTGGAAATATCCAAGCACATGCTTAACTGGAAGAGGAAGGTGTAGGATGGGTACAGAAGCGACAAGTTCACCAACAAGCACATAGTGGCACAGCGGTCTGTTAACATGTCCAGCATGGCACCAAACTTAGTGCCTGGATTGAAACAAGGGATGAAAATATAGAATGTGACAACTATAAAAACAAGCCAGCACAGGGATATTTGGGCCTGATTACAGAAACTCTGTTGAAAGTGCTTGCTGAAATTCAAATCACAGGTTTAGATTAACGCACTTGTTCTACTACACAATATTTCTATAGTAATGACTCGCAACATAATTTAAGGGTTATAATAAGGTTAACAATGTGCTGCTATTTAACAATAAATGTATGAATCTGTGTCCAGTATCCATGGGAAAGTCATCATCTTCTTTCTGCTTTCTCTCTAATATGAGAAGCCGTTTTATTTACTTATCTGTTTTTTTGTGATGTTATTATTGACATTTTGTAAATTAAAAAGAACAAAAGAAAAACAACAAACAAAGAAATAACTCACCAAAAAGACAAAGTCTAAGTAAAAGAAGGACAGTTCAAAGCTGGAAAAAAATTAGCAAGAACTTGTCTAAATGTTCCACAACATTAAATGTTGTTATAAAAGGTAACAGAAAAAAGTTTTGGATCCACTGAAACCATGACCAAGACAAAGCAGTTACTAAAGCTAAACTCGTGAAATCGCTGTGGAATTACTGTGGTATAGGTGGAATAAAAGACTTTGCACGTGCTGTTGCTGGAGATAATGAACGGTAGATTTTTACTAAAAGTTGTCGATCATTATTTTCTTAGAAAATCATGCCACATGAAATCTCTAAATCACAACCATATAAAAGGCTTGGATTTGTAGTAAATAATAAGAGATACCTCACGAGAGGCAGATTCAACTGGTTTCTAGTGATGGGGAGTTTCGGTCGTGAGAGAATCTGGCAACCCCGAATAGAGCGTGGATAAAAGGGTCTATAATTACCTTGATTAAGGGCTCGAGCTGCGTGTCCATCAAAGGCATCTAACAGTGCGCTTAGGAGGTAACAAAACACTGCAGGAGCAGGACAACACTGCATCAAATAGAAGGATAACAAACCCAGGATGATTCGGGCATAGCCTGTGGAGAAAATGAGAAAAAAATTATTTTAAACCACTTTATCAACATGCTGCTGCTGCTGCTGCTACTGCTACTGCTGCTGTTATTAGCAAGGCAAGAGTGAACAGGTGAGCTAGCTAGCTAGCTAGCTACAACTCTGCCGATTTGCAACATCCTGTTAGCCACTCATCGCGGATATGTATTTACTGGTGTAGTTACTATATAATTTATATACTGCTCATACACACATTAATTAATTTAAAAATGAATTAAAACAGCTGCAACTTCCATTTGAGTTCAGCTACTTGTAATACACAGGACCTATAAAGGCTTCTGCTAAAAACACAATAAAGACTTACCGATTAAATTTGGGACAAACAGAAATATGTTTTCCTCGGCCATTGTACTGGCCGTGATTTTTTGTTTAACGCGGAGCTCCAGTAATAACCAGTAACTCTGAACTTCTCTCTCTTCTCGCTGCCTTTCCTCTGCTCGAAGATTGTGTCGAAGACGTCACACTTCCGGCTCCCTGATTCTCGCGCGCTTAAAGGAAACGCGCCCTACAGCGCCAAAGCATACTAGCGTACTAAATAGTGTAGGAGAATCAACGCCGCCGTTGTAGCTCTAAGTACTCTTTAGTACGCTAGTATGCGTCAGTGGACATACCCTTTAATCTGCACCCGCTCCATGTTGAGGAAACAATGCAGCGCAGAATCACATCAGTGCACATCTGTATAACCGCCGGGGGCTCTGCTCTGCGTCTGTATTTTTGTGTCGCTTTTGAAATGGTCTATTTATGCATTTATGGAGTACTTTATAAGTATAAACACAAACTTTAGAACAAGTGTTCTTTTGCATTTTTGCTTTGAGGTGATTGTGAGAGATGCTATACAAATTAAACCAACCCAAACAACACCATGTATGTATAAATTACACGGGAAGCTATTTGACTATTGTTTATTGCTTGACACTAGTGATGTCTATGAGTGAAGGATATTTCTGTACTAAGTCCCGTTAACACTTTAATGTAATTAAGTATCATTAACAACTGACCAGTAAGTAAGAATGAGCATCACTTGGTTTCCATGGAAACTCCAGTTTCCGGGTTTTGTTTTGCATCTTCAGCCTCAGCATGTTTACTCTCATTCGTAATGTGGATTTGCCAAAGTAAACATTACACATGTATAAAGTATGCCAAAATACTACCGTACTTTAATGTAAATGTTTATTCTAAACATTACACCAAAGCAGTGCTTCTCATAATTCCAGCGTGGGCGTGACTTATGAGGAAGATGACAAGCTGTTAAATGACCCGATCTAAGAAGGTGTATGAATATGCAGCTGTATTTTTTGTAATAAAAGCCTAATTTAATATGAATTTCACCCAAAATCCTATTAGTGCGTTGGAGAATATTATTTTCACTAAACATCATATATGATGCTTATGATGTTGTTGATGGGGCCGCAATTACTGTAACACATCGTGCGCGTTCACGCTCTCTCTAGCATACGAATCTCAAACACCCCTGATTAGTATTGTAATATGTCCCATATATTAATATTATTATAAAATCTTGTGGATCATATTGGGTTGTTTGTACAATTACTTGCGGGTTTATATTGCTGCTCCTGCGTTTCCGGTTATTTTCACTAATACGCAAGATGGAGGTATAGTGTTTGCAGTTGATGTCAACATTTGAACTGAAAAATTCGCTGAAAAAGCTAGTCACTGTAATTCCAGTAGAGGGCAAAACATACATTTTTGTTTTTACTGGCAATATACATATACGATGCCATAAATATTCGTCTCTTTTCAAGAGACTTAATCAGGAGGGAATAAAGATGCACCCTGTTTTTTTTGGACATTGGACAGGTTCTTTCGGTTCTGAACATGGTAACAAAATACCAGCAGACATAATTGACAAATTGTATTTACACATTGTTACATCATAGGTCACAGCAATACGAGACATGAAAAAAAATAACAAGACACTTGAATTTTTTTTAAAGATTTTTAATTACTTGTTAATGAATTCTGTACAAGTTCTATTAGCCATTTCTTGAGATTTCCTGCTCTTGTTAAACCTGAACATTGTTTGGCCTCTTTATATATAGCACATCTGTAAGAATCACTTCTCCCTCTCTAAACATGCTTTTACATACACACGTCCATTGAGGACATACTCGATCCTGTGTGCATCCACACACAGCCAAGCACACACATTGTTCTTGGACATCAGCGGTTCCATTTTCCTTTAGAACTGCAAAATTGGGACAATTTAATCACACATTCTTCAGACCAGTCCCACCTCTTGGCTTTTACCTAGACCTGGAAACACAACCTTCAGTTCTGACACCATTATCAATCCAGCATGTTTTGCTGTAACACAAGCAGGGAGGGGAGCAGGCCAATGCTAGACAGAGATTTAGAGGTGACCTTTTTTTTTTTTTTTTTTGCAAAAGTAAACAAAATGAGACGAAGCACAGAGCCTGATGAAAGAGATGCAGGAGAGAATGGGATCAAAAGAAATTAGTGTTAAAAAAAAAAAAAAAAAGGCCTGGCACGCACTGCAGGTGTGGTATTGCACCTCAAAATAAAGAAATCACATTCAAGTAAAAGCTAGTGCCTGTGAGAAGTTGGCAGTGTGGAGCCTGCTTCTGTTTAATGTGAAAATCTCTGTTATGTGGGACAACATGCAACACGTTTGAGTTATCAGTGTAAACAGTGTCCAGTTTTGTCCAGAAAAGGAAAATAAATCCCAGCACAAAATGGTGTAACAAAACATGCTGGATGCGGTGTAAACATGTACAATTATCTAGAAACTTTCTATACACTAAAATTCTCTTAAAATGTCCTGTACACATTTAATACTGGCTCTAAAATACTACAATCCCTTCAAAGCACTGCTCAACAGACTCCTACCCTGAGACATAACAAGGAATGCTGGGATAGGTAGTCTTTCCTTTTTTTTTTTTTTTTTTTTGCCCTTTCCCTAAAAAAGAGACTTGTCTCAAGTTCTCCATCACAGTAATATCACTTGCATTCTCCAACTAGTGGTCAATGTTGGCAAGAAAGAATATTTAAAAAAAAAATAATAATAATAAAAAAAAATTACAACAATGCAATTAAAAAAAACAAACAAAGAATTAGTTTTGAATAACAAATATTACAACTGCAGTAGTTGAAATAACAGTATTTTTCCATCTCTTACTTTCCAATTACTAGTTTCCATAGCAAAACTATGATTATCCTATACAAGAGTTTTGAGTTAGTGCTTTTATGTACACACACATTATATAAGTACAATATAGGTCAAAAGTGTTGAACAGTGAACAATCTTAAACCTTGCTGTCAAACCTCTGACAGTTATAATACACATATATACTCACTCATATATAAATGTGCAATGTGTACGTTTGTATACAAATGGTCTCTGTACATTAGCGTTTGATGCACTGAACTGCAATCAGCTCTCTTATGGACATGTACATCAAATATACATTTGCTTTTGTAAACAGAGACAAGGGGATGCATTGACTGTTGTTATATACTGCTCTTTCCAATATACTAACACCTCAAGTGTGTATTACTATGTAACACAACCATTGGGAAAAAAAAGTGTCATTGACAATTATTGCTCAGCCAGAGCTAATGAAACTGGCAGCATGCCCCTATAAGGACAGCGAGTGGAGTAGCTTTAGGTTAGTTGGGCCTCTGGATGGCAGTGTGCGAAGTGAGCATGATATAAAAAAATACAACAAATCAAAAAGTAAAATCTCCTTGTCCCTATTACAAATGTGCATTTTAATGACCAGTATGTTTTTAGTAAAGTTTTAGTATAGTTTTATTATATACATAACTACATGGCATACTTTTTAAGCACCCTCCCAGTTTCAGGTTAGTCTTTAAACCAACACCATGCTAAGTCTGATACTATTACCTCTCCTTTAATAGTAAAGCTCACATTAAATAGTTCTGCTATAAATTCCTGGACCATAAAGTCATCAAGCAGAAACTGCTGAAACAGCACCATCACAGCACCAGAATGGGCTCTGTATTGTTTGGTGGTGGTGTAGTGTCTACAGTTGGAGTACCGAAAACTGGTGTTGTAGCAGTTTCTGATTGGAGCTTTACTTGCTGATGGAGCCAAGTAGGAATTCTCCATCTGCTCAAGTGTTGAAGAAAAGTCAGTACTGTCGAATGTAAAAGTTACTGTTCTATGGATCCTGACAGTTTGTTACTAGTGTAGTGTTAGTTATGAGGGTGTGCTAGAACTCCACAGTAAGCAAATCAAGCACTGTTCTTTGCAAGAAGAGCAAAAAATAAATGGAGGTAGTGTGTTGAAATTTCTGATTCCAGGATTACAAACATCCCTTAGCAGAGCCTCTGAATAGCTACCCAGCCCAACAGTATTGGTCACTGCTCACATACTCACTTCCTATCACCAATTCTCAAGCACCTACCATTTCTCTCATATTTTGCCACACTAATCTCTCCTGTTATTTCCCATCCCCAGCCCCTCCCTTGGTAACCCTGAGATCTACCAATCTACCAAAAGAGTATGGGTGATGTCTGCCACTTTCTGTATAGAACACTACTCAGCCAAAGTCACAGCCTCAGCTATAGCTACTGCCACCTGATTACAGTTAAAGGAGTGGAATAAAGATGACTAAATTCCACACTAAAACACTACCCAAATGAGTAATCAGCCTTCTAAATACTAAAAATACAACCCCAGTATGTCTCCTGTTGATTAAGCTGAATGTGTCATAATGTCTACATGCTTTAAGAGTAGGAAAGATGGGAGCCATTGGAGATGTGGGAGGTGACAGAGGTGCTGCGGCTCAACCCTGCATCGCCGGATCCACCAGGCCCTCCTCCTGATGCCGTCCTCCTTAGTGGCCCTGGGCTGTTCCTCAGGGCCATTAAACTGGGACCCCTCACTACCAGACCCTCATTCCTTCCCCCATAGCCACCCTGAGAAGAAGAGGAGGAAGATGATGATGGTGGGGACGAGGGTGAAAAAGAGACTGGTGGAGGCGGGGGAGGAGGAGGGAGCAAAGCCAGAGACTGTGAGGACGCATGGCTGGAGAGATGGCGTGAGTGGCCATGAGCATAAGAGGATGAGCGGTGGCTTCCCCCTCCATTGCCTCCCCACTCCCTTTCACGCTCCCGCTCCCTCTCTCTCTCCCTTTCTCTCTCTCTCTCTCGCTCACGGTACAGGTGTGGCGTGCTCTGATGGTGGTACTGCTGTGCCAGGTAATGCAGGCGATGATGAGAAGAAGAGGATGATGATGATGAAGAAGAGGCAGATGACAGAGAACTGGGTACGCCACGTGATACTGGAGTGTCAAAATCCCTATCTCCATCTCTTTCACGCTCACGGCTCACAATAGATATAGACTCCCCTCGGCTGAATGCTGGAGTGCTGTTCTGACTTCTCCAGGATGGCGGTGCTGCGGAGTTTTGGACGCCGTGTGTCCAGTGGCTGCCTGAGCGGGGTACAGGACGTGATGGCCACCCACCTGAACCTGATGAGGGTGGGTTAGCGTAACCCTGGCTGTAGGCCTCAGCCGGGATTCCTGTTAGCGCCATGTTGCTGAAGCCCAGACGCATACTCTCAGAGTCAAAGGCCTCAATCTCTCGGGCCTGGCGCTCTAGCAGCGTTCGAATTCTCTCTGATCGATCGTTCTGCAGGGAGAGCATCTCCTCCTCAATCTAGAAAAGGTTTGAGATTACACAACATGACAATAAATCACATATCACTGATTACTTAATAATTAAGATATGCAATATAAAAACATGACTGTGTGCTTATCTGTTCTCACCCTTTGCTCAAGAAGTGCTCTACGAATGGACACCCTCTGCTCCAGGTCTTTAACTTCCCTCTCGTGCTGTGTATCCGTGTGCATTTTGATCTTACTCTGGTATGCATTCAGTAGTTCCAGCTCCTGCTGCAGCTGCATTCGCAGCACCTGATACTCCGCCTCCTGCGTCTCATCCAGCCGCAGCTGCAAAGTGAGCCCAAGAGCAGGATGTCAGTAGAGACACATTCTGAAGCTAGAAGTGGCAAGGTGTGGAAATTGTAGTTATCTGTGGTGACCCATTTATTTGATCAGTATAGTATCTACTGTAATTATTAGGAATATCAACCAAGTTGTAACTCAACAAACTACAATAATCACTTATAGTACTTTTCTCCAGCACCTGTACCAATTAGGCCACTTTTATGCAAAAAATATCAATACTCACTTATAATGGTAGTAAATGGGCAGCTTTTAGGACCCGTATCATGTTGTTAATGATATCTGATGTGTTATGTAGTATATATGTTAAAAAGTGGTCTCTCCTTGCCTTACTCACAGCCTGTGTGGACAGCATGTCATTTATGGAGTGGTCATACTGCTCAGCAAGGATTGCTAACTTTCGTGTTTGCTCCTCCTTCAGCCTTTTTAGCACGGCTTTATGGTCAGACTTGGGTGTAGTCTCTAGCAGGTGGTTTCGCAGGGCTTTGTACTGTCGTGTCTGAATTTTACACGTGTCCTGAAACTGACGCTTGATCTGGAGCTCCTTAGTCTGGAAAAAGGATTTAAAAAAATAAAAAATAAATAAATAAATAAAAGGCACTGTTACTCTCATAAAATGACATGTATACACTCCCTCCCCTGGTACACTTAACATTTGCACTACAAGAAACAATAAACTCTTATGATTTTATGATTTCCTAATCAAATTTTTTTAAATGATGCAAAACATATCAAAAAACAGTATCTCATATACACAAAGAAACATTAAGCACCTGATGTATGTGCATTCTGAAGTGTCACTGCTCTTACCTTCAGGCTTTTAGGCTGCTGACGAACCTCCATGCTGTGTTTCTGCCGCAGTTCCTGCTCACGCCGCTTGTTGTAGTCCATCTGATTGGCCAGCTCACTCTGGTGCTGTGTGCGAATAAGGTCGGCCCGTGTTTGCTGCACCAGACCCAGCTGACGGAACTCTAGCTCCTGAGTGGACTCATGATGCCTCAACAACATGGCACACTCCAGATCCTTCTGAGTCTGACGCTTATTCAGCTCCTACAGGGAGAGACAAGGTGGAACGCAGATAAAAGCAGAGAACGAGGCCCATGCTGTTTAGCATCCTTCAGGGAAAACATGTCCTTAGAAAATTAAACAGGGTCAAACTTGTGTCCTTAACTTAGACCATGTCTTACCTCTCTGAGTAGATCCTGCTCCAGGTTGTGTCGTGCTAGCAGCATCTTCCTCTTATACTGCCGGCACTGGACCTCATAATACTGTCTCTGACGCCGCAGTAAACTGGCCTCCTCCTCTGCCTGGAACTGCTGGAGGCACTCCTTCTGCCTCACCAGCCACTCTTGCTTCTCCCGCTTAGGGGTAGACTGGTTCTCATTCAGCTCCTGAACACATACACAGCAAAGACCAAATTTGTTGTAATGAATATCAGAACTCTCGGAATGCAGCTTGTCCAATCAACTTAGTGGACCAGACATAACTTTTATATAATATGGAAAAATGTTTGTAAATCACCATATAAATGTTCGCCTACTAAGCATGAGCACAAATAATCATTCAATTACCTGTTACATACAGAAAATACTAGAGTGAGTAGGTACTTTTTCGATACTAAATATCAGCATCAATGTGATACTGCTCTAAATCGACAATTAGTCTTATAGTTTGCTGCCTCAGAAGCTTGCAGAAAGCATGCATGGTTATAGGCTTCATACAAGCCAAATATTAAAACAGTACATATATTACAAAATGAAAATCAGTCAGAAGGCACCTAGCGTTTACCCTACCTCTTTAAGCTGCTCCTTGCGCTGCCTGTACTGACGTTTCTGTGCCTCCAGCAGGTTGGTGAGCTCCTTCTTCTGCTGGCCCAAAATGTGCTGCTGGAACTTCTTTTCTTCAGCCTGTGCAGCTTTAGTCTGAGGGTGAGAACAACATAGAGCACTTTAATTCTCTCAAGACTGCTTCTTCCAAGCCTCCATTCAATTCTGCATCACCTCTTACCTCTTTCTCCAGGATAGCCTGGTGCTTCTTGCCCAGCTTGTCAGCCTCACTGCCAAAGCTGTTCCTCTGGCTCTCCAGCTCTTTGTCCAGCCTCAGTTGGTGCTCATCCATCTCAGCCTTAAGTTTGTTTTCTAATGCCAACAACTGCTTCTGATGCTGTCGCCTCATGCGTTTATAGCCGGTCATCTGTTCACGCAATGCTGAGCCCTGCTCGTGTTCCTGGATCTGCCGTGTCACCTAAGCAGGAAACGAGACATGGTAAACAGATTATCAGTATAAAATTGCAAAGTAACTTTAACAAAGCTATAGCAAACATATATTATTAGTAGTGAAACGTTAAATATCTGAAACCACTGGGACTGTTAGGTGAAAATTGTGAGAGTATGTGCAGTTTCTCACCAGTGAAGCTGTGCGAATGGTAGCAAAGTGGTCACGGTTTCGGTAGTGTGCTCTCCTGCGTGCTGCAGACGTCGCCTGCTGTTGCTGTGGCTGTTGGGAGTCAAGTTCTGGCTGGTATGGGTCATCGTAGATATTGTCGGGACCCTGCCATTCACACACACACAGAAATTACCCTCGTGCTTGGACATTCAGCTAAAATAAATAAACTCACACACTCACGCACACAGATATACTCACAGAGGGCCGGTGTATGATAGAGCTGTTGGAAGTGACTGTGTGTTCTCCTTCTCCCATCATGGCCATTTCAGCGCTGTCATCCGAGCCGTCAGCCAGGCTGTTAACTGAAGAGCTTTGGGAGCTGGCGCTGATGGACATGGAGGGCACAGAGTGAGAGCTCTCCATGCTGTTGACCGTGCCCATCCGCAACAAGTACTGATCCACATCCTAAACGCACACAGCAGAGAAGTAACCAAACCAAGTTTTCAATTATAAAAATGCAATGAGCAGACAAACAAAACAAAAGAAAATATTTATGCAAGAAAGACATGCCTCCTCCTCTTCGCCTCCGTCTGGCGCAGGGCCATTGTGCGTTTCTTGGAAAAGGATCTTCTTCATCTTTCTGTACTGCAAGTTGTCTAGTTCCCTTACAGCATCTTTTGTACGCACTATAAGGTCCATCACCACAGAAAGGGGGCGCTCTCTGCACAGGAACCGATGCTGCAGACACAGAGCAAGGTAAATCATCTAACCAGTTTGTCTACCAAAATAACTGACATTGTAAATTTTAATTATACTGATTGTCAAAAGAAATCATTATTAAAAGGCTGAGGAACAGATGCGACGTTCCTAACGTCATTTTAGACAACGTGTGACAAGTTGTTTAAAAAAACAACAACAAAAAAAACACTACTAACAAACTATTTTGGAGTCGATTTACAAACCTTTCACAAACAGAATATTTTATGACATGCATGTGGAACAGACAGGTGTTAGGTAGTGGCATCTGATTAAAATAATTGATCATAAAATAATGCAGAAGAAAAATAAATTTCAACAAAATGTAGAAAGTCAGACTAGGGCAATCCATTAAAGGACCATTAACAAAAGCCATTAAGTGTTCTGTGACACGTGTCTTACATTGAGCAGCACATCAGAGGTAGGCCTGTCCTGAGGAATCTTCTGTAGACAAGAGTCTACAAAGTTACGGAAATAATCTGACCTGAAAAGTAATAATGCACAAACAACCATGACGATTAGCCAGCAACAGGAATTTTGGGGTCTTCAAGAACAGCTGAATCTGAGTTCTTATGATCTGTAGGACAGATCATTCTTTCACCATAACAATCTCACATACTAAAGCCTATTCTTAAAATAATCTCTTTTTTTATGTGACAAGTGTCAAATTCAGGTCAAGGTATAAATATTCCAGAACATTTGACAAAAATATGACTCAATTGGGTCCTCTTTCACTGAACATTTAATCAAAAGACTGACTTGCAAAGCCAAAAGATTCAAATGATTCAATCACAAATGATTAGTCAATAAACACTGGATTAGCCGAATTTTACCAATATTTGAAAATGAAAATAGTTAATTATGCAAACTAAGCAAAGAAAGAAGCACACCATAAACAGACAACAGGAGAGATTGATGAAGAGAAATACAGAGATGTATGAAGGGGTGCTCACCAGTGATTTGACGCCAGGACGGGGCTCTCGTTCTGAGCAATGTGATATAAGGCACTCATAGCATTCATATTAAACAGGGGAGGCTTCCGCTCCGCTAGAGGGATAAAATCATAGCAACATAATTAAAAAAATAAAGAAAGAAAGAAATAAAACAAGAATCAAACAATGCATAATAAAATACAATGAGAAAAATAAGCAAACATAATGAGAGAAGGGGACAAGAAGAGACATACAATAAAGGGAGGGAGAGGAGTGAGCTTGCCACCAAAGCGGCTTAAAAACTAAACCCCAAATCCTTCTCTGCATGATGCCTCTCAATGTCTTGAACCCCACCCTACTGCCCTAAATGTCTATAAAGACAGAGACCCACAGTATGAGTTGTTCAAGTGAAATGGTAAAACCGTTTAAAACTGTGTTTTGGCTGCACTCACCCAGCTCTATACAGGTGATTCCCAGAGACCAGACATCAACCTTGCCATCATACTGACCCTCATCCATCGCTAGAATCACTTCTGGGGCCATCCTGTAAATTAAGGTGCAAAGGGAAACCGTCACTGGTGTCAAAGTCTTGATTTATAGATGGCTCACAAGCCTGATGTGGAAGAGGAATCAGTAATTATTTGTGGGTGCTGCAGCCTGGAACAGGGTATGGACATTCTATTTCAAGTGTATTTATAGAGCCTAGAGCACCTCTTGGGCACACCTACAAATAAAAGTCTATACAAAGCCTCTCTGTTTCAAATAGCCATTTTGTAAGTATTCAGAATGATTTTGACCTTGTTGGCTGAATTCACTGAATCTGTTCTGGCTCCACAGACACACCCACAAACATGGATTAAACTACACAGTTTCTTTATAGAGTGTATAGAATCTAACCAATGACAGTTTTGAAATGTAGCCTCTAACATCCCTGTATTTCTGGAATACATTTGAGCTATGTACAGAAATGTGCCTCACCAGTAGGGCGTGCCCACAAAAGAGTTGGCTGGAGCTACGATGGAGGCAGAGCCAAAATCTCCAAGCTTCACCTGACCAGGCTCAGTTAGCAAAATATTGCCTGCTTTCACATCCCTGCAGGAGACACAGTTAGACTTTATTATCTGATGCTTTCAAAACAATCCAAACCACCAAAAAAAATATTAATAAATAAATAAATAAAATAAAATCCACACCTGTGGATCATATTGTGGGAGTGAAGGTAGGCCAGACCCTGCAGTGCACCATGGGTAATAGCAGCAATTTCCACTTCCTGTAGGGGCTTCTTATGGACTGCAGATATAAACAGATTAAGAATAAACTGACATTATTATCTAGAGAATATATAACTCGATATCTACTGCGCTATACTCAAGTACCCATGAAACAGATTGAGAGCCCTGATTTGTTTTTTGTATGTTGACCCATTTCCTTTGGAAGCAGGAAATCAGAGTTGATTTCAGCCAACACCCCTGCCAAATCTAAACAAACTTCACAGGAGCTTAGCAAAGAAGCTAAATATGGAGAATTGTGTAAAATTTTGAGAATTTTTTTAAAACTGTGGCAAATTTCTCGATGACAACGAAGAAAAATTGTGTTTAAAGACACAACCAAAAAAAGGGAAAAAAAAGCAAATATATATATATATATATATATATTTGCTGGTAGAAAGCTGCTTCTCAATAATCAACCACACCCAAAGGCATGGTAAAAATGTAAAAATGAATTACATAGATGGAAATAAGCACAAAACGAATCATCAAAAACCCAATGTTTTCCTGAAAGTGAACTAAAATCAAGAATTTTTTGACAGGAAGACAGGAAACAGGACAGTAGGGCAAAGCCTCAGGAAATGTGGAAGCAAGGATTAAGCTGTGGAAGAAAGAAATCTCTACTCACCCTCTAAAAGATCAGAGGCAGAACCCAAGCAATACTCCATCACCAGCTATGAGGAAGAAAGACCAAAAGCGAGAGAGAAATGCAGGTCAAAATCTCACTACACTGAATTAAACAACTGGAAAAACTTGCACATTTATACTTACCCATGCTGTGTGCTCCCTCAGGTAGCAGCCTTTGTACTCAATAGTGTTGGGGTGACGAAGCTTCTGAAGGAACTTCACCTCTTTAATGATGTCTTGCCATTTCTATACAGAAATACAGACAGATGACAAGTAAAAAAAACTGCAGAGGAACAAACATGCTATTTAAAAGTTGTTGGTTTCTCAGTTTGTTGGCTGAAATACAGTATTTGTAGATCTCTGTTATGAAAAAAACATTTGCACCTAAATAAGCTATGATGTATCTGTAGTTTTTTTATTCTTTAATCACAATGTTTGCATTAGATGATTATATAATTGGGTCATAAATTTATTCACAGGACTGGCTTATGCCTGAGTTATTAGACTGTCACCATTTGATAAAAAGAAGTAAGATCGCTTTATGAATAAAGTGCCCTTAGGGGACTATAAATGTGTAGTATTAGCCGCTCACCTCGTTAGACTGTTTGCCACTGTAAGACATTTTTTTGATTGCAACCACCTCGTTGGAGCGAATATCTCGTGCCTAGCAGAAGCAAAAGTTAAATGCAGAGTACATTACCAAGACCACACACATTGTCTTCATGTCACACATCTACTGATAGAACCCTGTACAATTTATTAACGATTCCTGAATGTATAAGCACATTTCACTACATTTCTAACTCTTACAAAATACACAGCTCCGAAGCTTCCATGGCCGATCTCACGGAGGTCAGTGAAGAGTTTCTCGGGGTCATCTTTGTAGAAGAGATCTGCTACCTCAGGGTCTTTCAGACTCCCGGCACGGACACTCGCAGGCATGGCCAGCTCCTTAAAAAAAAACCCGCAACACATGAAAGAGAGAAGTCATAAAGCATTGTTAAAATCCTACTGGATTTTGTGTATATTATGTATACTTCAAAACTTAGATATTACTGCATATATTAACAGTTCTAATAGGATTTAAATTATGTATTATATGGTACATGGGGATGAAAAGGGAATTTATCAGCCATGGATGTTTTACCCCTTAACAATCTGTTAAATAAATATTTTAAAGAATTCAACTGGCCATGAGATGAATATATCAATGAGCTCTTCAGTCTGATCTGGTGCTGATGGTGCATTAGTGCCTGAGGCAAGTCGCATGGCATGAACAGGAACAAATGCCTTATTCAAACACAGTTTTATGATGGTCTATTTTAGTGAAGCTGCTCCCATATTTGCCCATGTTTTTGTAAGCTGCTAAAGACATGCCCACTTTAAAGTTCATTTTTTAAATGCCATACACAGGCTCAACCCTCTCTACATTGTACACTGACTTAATGCATACCTAAGGTGATAATCAGGACCTGCGTCACATGTATTAAAAAAACATTAAATGTCTAAAAGATCTTTCTGTACCTTTGCTCTGACAAGACAGCATCAGTTCTAGAAAAATCATTCCTATTCGTTTGCCGTTTTTTTTTCTCACACTGCGCTTAGGCAACTGAGATTATTAAAGGATGTTTACAGGACATAAAAGTCTGAACAAATGGTTCAAGGGTTCATTTGTTGTGAGCTATCAGGATTGCAAAGGATGATACATCATCTATGGTACTGAAATAATGGAGCAAATGTAAACAACAGACATTATGACTGTTAATGCAATAATTTACTCTAAAGCACAATGGGTTACCTTAAAGGCACCAGACATTTGTAACAAAAGCCCCTTTGAAGGGCTACATTTTACTGTTCTGTGATTTAAAGCACTTGGCTTGAGCAGCAGTCAATATTGCCTCCATACTAATAAAGTAAAAATTCTTACAAATTCAGATCAACAAGACTTCTGTAATTGTCTTGCTTGAGCCTGGTCCAACTCATCACTAAATAAAACCAAGAAAGATGCCATATGAATGACATAACACACAAAGTTTCGCATAATCTGTCAGCATTCATGCAAGATTAACTTGCTTTGTCGCCACTAACTTTCTCTCAAGATCCTTTTTTCAGTCCAGTCACTTTATCTTGCTGTGAACATGCTCAGTGTGTTAGTCTCAAAGTGTTTTCCATCAGGAATCTTCTATAAAGCAGTGCTGAGAGATTTCAATCTTAACACTCAGGTTTTTTTTTTCCAGAAAAGTCTAAAAAAGATGTGTGTGTGTGGGGGCGGGGACACTCTGAGGTGGCGACTACTGTGATAAGATTATTCCATTTCCTATGGTGAAACTAATGCCTACATGACTACAGTCGAGTTAACAACCAGAAATGAGTAGGAGTAACACCTATCTACAATGCTGCACATCAAAAGTCAATTTTTTGTGAACAACAGACACATCTAATAAAAGTATGAAAGGCATAGCATTTATCTTGCATACCTAAATGCAAGCATATAACTTTGGCCTTAGTCGACCTTTTGCTAATGGTTAGCTAGAAGTCTGATGCAGAGGAAAATTGATGATGTGTGTTTCTATTTGTAATTGCACAAATTTCACATCTCTGGTAGTACAGCAATGTGTAATGTTTTTTTTTTCTTCAGCAGAATATTCATAGTGTTTGGCTAACCTCAGTCTGGGTTGGGCTAAGAAAAGTCTGACATTTCTTCAGCTTATTAAAAGGAGTCTTCATACATATATGATAAACGCTGCTCCAACAGACACTAGGTGTAAAAATCACACTTTACAGTGGACGAGCCAAAAGCAGAAGCAGGATTGTGGTTGAAATGAGGACACCTCTGCACAAGTAGTCCATTTTAATTGCACTTTCATCCGCTTAAAGCAGTAATAGGCTCTTACAAGAAAGGTCTTGGCCAGTGAGAGATATTACTGTCTAAGCACCATCTACATGCTCTCAACTGTATTCAGCTTCATTAAGGACCTTTCAAACATGGAGATCCATTTCTGTGGGTTTGATTGGGAAACTGCTGCTGGTCACGATCCTGATAAAACTCTAGGAACCTCTTCCCCCCATGTTTACACATCTAGGTATAGCAGGCCTGAGAGGTTGTGTGTAAAATGGCATTGTGTCCCCTCGGAGTAGGGGCATGGCCAGACATATGCAACATGTACAAATTACATCGTTATGGCAGGAACACGTATTACCAAAGATAGCTGGCTGTATATACAATTAATAACATTTAAACTTGGGTGTTTTTTTTCCTTAATTAACTCTAAGGTCAGAAATAACTAACTGCTCTTTAATTTCCTAATAACTTCCTGCATTTCAGAAAGAAAGAAAAGAGGAAAAAAAAACAACATGATGCAGGTCACGTTCAAGGTTCAAGCTGTGTTGGAATAAAGCCTATTGTCATGTTAGAAAATGTGTAGAAGTTTCAGAGTTGAGATCCAGTGTTACGAGTACAGCACCAATCCTCAGGAAAACAATGAAGTCTTCAGTGACTCATGCACACAAGCTTACTCTGCTATGATGTGTGAGTGAGGATCTTTAAACCAGTTTATTCTATTACGTTAAATTATACATCATCACTGGACCTGCAACCCTTGTGTAGGACTAAGTCATGAGGTATAAACAAGAGCAGGATTTCATTCCTAAATAACAACATGAGGAATAATTTGCTTAAGAGTTTATTCATTATAAACAGACCCAGACAGTCTACATTGAAAGGACATTTAAGAGTCACTAATGCATTTGAAGAGCTGTGCTGTATCTTTAGTGTGTCTTCATTCAAAGTGTCAGGTCAAGGTAATTTATTTTGCTTCTTTAATGACAGTATAGACTCTTGTCCATGTCAAACTACAAGCGTTACTTAATGACTGTTCTTGAAAGACTAATGGCTAGTGAGGGTATTTAGCCTTTGGGGAAAGTACAACACAATTACATGAAGTCTTTCACAAATAAGTCAGTGGCCAAGAGACACAGAATTTATGATCAGTTGAGTAACAATAAATGCGTCAGACTCATTTTGAAACAATTCACTGTGACTCACCCGTTGTCTGTCTTGACCGAGTTTTTTTTTTTTTCTCCTTCTGTAGTGTCACATCTCATGTAAAAAGAATCAGGTTTAACTAGTTCCTTTATTTTCTTTACATTTAACTTGGTACAAGTGTTAAAAGACAGATGACTTGATCAATGAGTAATTTAGAAGTCGGATTTACTCCAAAAGTTTGACAAATGAAGTGGTAAATTTGACGCTGCCATGATCGTATTTTCTTAACAACAATCTAGGCTCAGATGAGTGCTGACTATATTTTCTTTCTCAAACAGTGTACTGTATAGACTGGTGTAGAAACAAATATGTCATGTCATGTATGTAAACAGTATAACTCATTTAAAGTTCTACTGTGTTTATTTCTCAAGCTGTGCAGTCATTTGATATCACAACAGGAAGGAGCTCGGAATTGTGAGGATGACTCCAAGTTAATGTTTCCGTTGCTGCACTACGTTCTATAGATGGTGTTACTATTTTTGTAAACGTAGATTTTCTAAAGAAAAAACTATGAAAAATCTATATACACAAAAAAGTCCTAATTAAGAATTGTTCATAAAGTTGATTTTTTGTTGTTGTTGTTGTGTTTGCAATATTACAAAGTTGCATTCTCCAGGAAGGTGAAATGGTCTTTCTAGCATGAATGTACTAATTATTTGTATGAGCATATGAATGATTAAAAGTGTTTGAATGTAATCCTTAAATGGTACAATAGTCCATTTTTATTCTTATTTGTACAAATAGCCTGAATGATGTAGAGATCATAATGAAAAATAGTGCATTAAGGCCATTGCCTTAGTAGTTGTGTATTAAGTGGTGAGGAAAATTAATGCTTGACTGAGGCTGCTGTCAGTCATTTTACAGACAGTTTACAGGCCACAGTCGATTCTGGGCGCAGAGATTTGTCAACATATTCAGGAATGGAAAAAATATCATTCACATGCCACATCCACCTACTTAATTTGAGCCCTACATTTTTATGAATTATCTAACTGTACTTATCTAATAAGGTTCCATTTTGGTACAGGATACATGACAAAAGAAAAGACACTGACCACAAACAAAACACAAAAATAGCACAATCTCCACAACAGTGCATAAAACAGGAAGAGAGGCTAAATGAGCCAGTTCCATGAGAGTCCACTGGGAGAGGCGTTTTAGTGGAGGTTTCAAAGATACAACAGCAGAAACGTTCTGAGGAAGGCAATTCCACACTGCTTTCCCATGAGAGCCCAAGCTAAACAGGACTTTTGTGAAGGCTGTAAGTGCTTTTATGTTAATCATCAGTGGGACACGTTTCCGTCATAAACGACACCCAGGCTGAAGCAGACAGCAGAAAAAAGGCTGTGCCAAAAATACAGTCCCCAGAGCTTCCTGATTTCATGTACTCAGTCTCTTGATGTAAGAACATGGGTCAATTTCAGAACTAAAAGAACATGGCTTGACTTTTTTTAAATTGTATATTATTAAAAGATCATTTTAAAGAACACTAAGCAATCTGCATTTTGGACTCCTTTTCTGTAAAGATCTTTTACAGTGTGTATGATCAAAATGTATTAACCAGCAAACCTCCAGAAATTCAATTGTCTAATTCCTCTGTTTTACATACATGTCTGTATGCTAAAAATAATAAACATTGAAAAAAAAAAATAATAAAAATTGAATTTATGTCAATTTGTTGTGTACTATGAGATGGTGACATGGCAGAAATACCATATCAGAGTTCTAGGATAAACACAATGTACTGGGATATACAGGTTGGGCAACAAACTGCCAAACTGTCTTATTATTAATCTTATTTTTATAGACAACAGCCTAAGACTCAAAAGTAAGGAAAAATGAAAAAAAAATGTTTTTAAAAATCTGTAAACATTTTTTTTAAATGTGTATTGTATCAAAATATGGATATTAGATCATGTTGCCACTGTGATGTTTCTTATTACTCATGATTAATGTGCTGTATGTAATATAGAATGTGTAATACACTAATAATCACAGAAATAAATAGAAGCCTTTAAGGTAAGCCTTTTTTTGTATTGTTTCATCTGAGTATAAGTGGGTCAAGTGTGAATAATCAGGATTGTGAAAAGCAGCTAAAAGTGCAGTCAATAGCGTGGGGATGGGCCACTGTGATATAGCCCTCTATTCACATCCATTCACAAGATCTAAAGGCAGTTCATATGCAAATCTTGTCTCCTAAAGCTACAGCCAATACACATATCCAGGAAGCCAACTTAAAAGAATTACAACAATATGCCCAGTCTACGACAGCACAAAACTGTATTAAAAAGGTTGGAATGACCTACAAACAACCAAACATGTTAAGTGTTAAAAGATGCAAGTTATTTCCTGTACTGGGCTTCATGACATGAGAGGGAAACTGAGTCAAAGGCCTACACAATAGGCACTGCTTGCCTGTGTTCAACCTCTTGCTATTATGTACTTATTGTCATGTGACCTTTATACAGAGGCTCAGTACTCCATAAGAACACAGTACCAAAGAATGCTGTAGGGTACAGAAATCATAATTCATACCCTACATTCTGCACATGTGCAATTAGGAGGCGTAATTCCAACTTTCCTGTGTTTTCCACTGACGTCTGGCTCCACCACAGGGCTTTTTTTTCTCTGTGGGTTTGATGCGGATTGGTCCCAGACAAACCGACATGTGTTCATCTCTCTTGCTGGAGTTATTGGAAGGAAGCACTTTTAAAATAACCTCTTCCTCCATTAAAAATGGAAAGCTGGTACCCAGTCGACTGCCTGTTCGGTCCCAAATTAAAACTTCAAAAACTACCAGTAACGATCTTTGTAGTGAAGCTGATAGGAAAGAAAGCACATCTGGTAGTTTATCAGAATCAAAAACGCTGATTCAGGGGAGGACCACCAGCTAGGCAAGTTTTTCACAAACTGTTTCCGGCTCATAAAATTTGAACAGCTTTAGCTGAAAATGGGTTACAATTGAAAAAAACGATCAATATAAATTTTTCATATAATAATAATAATAATAATAATAATAATATTTTGGGTGAATGCAACTGTCAGAAATATTAATAAAGGAATATTATATAATCAGTGGTTATAAATAAACAAGTAATATATTACAGAAGACATTTAAATAGCGTGGTTATTCAAGTTTGTTTATGAAGAAAATCTGACTGGACTGGTCAAGCAACAAATCAAGTAAATCAAATCAAGAAGATTGTTAAAAGCAGAGCCCAAGCTGACACACTTCCTATGTAACCTATTTAGCAAACTAATGTCAGCCTTCCTGGTAAAGTTTGATAACAAATGGTGTGCAACTTTCCTGAGTTCGTGTCCTGTAAATTCAGCTTACTGAGTGTACTGTCAACATGCAAACGTGAAATGCTGCGTTATGAGAGCACCGGGGGTTAAAAACAAGAAACAAAATGTGGCTTACCACGGCTTACAGTTGATCCCGTCGTGCAAAATAAATCCTTATTCGTCTTCCTTCAGAAAAGCAGCAGTGTTTCAGAGCTGCTTGGAATGATTCACACGAAAATATGTCCCATAATCTTTAACTAGCTAATTTGTAGCTCCCTTTTCCCAACTATTCACCCCTTCGCGTTAGCTAAACACTTAGCCAGCTGGCTAGCTAACGCCTTGCGTCTTGCTTTGGTGGTCTAAACAAGCTGGCTAGTTAGCCAGCTAAGCTAATCTTTATCCCACTGTGACGTTACTAACTGTCCGTTAGCTAGCTAGCTAGCAGTTTTGCTTAGCTAGCTAACGGTTTCCAGTCTCAACACGGCGCGTGGCTGGTATTCCTCTTCACCCACTCCGGCTCCTATCATATTGTACAGACACAGCCGTGTTCGCGAGTGCTTTGTACCATGTTAGACGGAGTGACTCTCTATTTGATTGTCTATCCAATCTCGCCCCTTTTTGTTCAGGAAACGAAGATGGCTACGTGGGGCGGGAGGCAACCGGAAGAAGGTTCGCGAGGTCACGCTCTCAAACATTTGCTTCCTGTGGGTGTGTGAGAGACTCTGTGGGGCTGAATTCCAAACGGATAGATAGTGCACTAGATAGCGCATGGAAGACACCGTCTCATGGTCTACGTGGTGTCTTTATATAAGGAACATATGGCATTTGGGACTCGACGTGCCATAAAATTTGCCATTTTGAGAAAGGCAGAAAGATTTGCTTTGAATGACCGTATTAATGATGTGATACATTTCAGCCGCGTTGGCACAAAAATATATATATAATTAATATATATATATAATTTATTTATATATGTCTCTATTGCATACATAAAGAAGATATAGTCTAGAAATACGTATACACAATAATAATAATAATAATAATAATAATAATAGTAATAATAAGAATAAGAATAAGAATAAGAATAACAATAAGAATAACAATAATAATAATATTTTTTAATGTAAAAAAAAAAACCATACGTCGTGAGGGCACTATTTAATTAGTTTAACATTTTCGTCCGTATTTTCGTCCGTTTTCAAACGTTACACGTATTCTTGTTTATAGTATTTTCTTTCTTGCATGATTTCTTTCAAAAGGGCAACGTTAACATCATTAACCCAAGAAGCTTTACACTGAAACGGCTGGACTTATTCAATACCAATAAAATAGAGTGTTGTACTGCCACATGGTGATTTGAAATAAACGGGATGTTGGATCCAAAAAAACGGGAGGGTTTAAGTGTTCAAGCTCCAAACATTGAAGCCTTCAAAAACGTTGCAGTCTGAAGAGCAGGGACGTTGCGCATGCACAGCCTTTGAAACGCTATTTGGGCATGCGCATACAGACGACGGCTGTCGTTGAGACTCCTTTTAGTTGTTATAGTGGAAGGTTTTTCCAGCCATAGTAGGTAAAGCAGAAATAACTAATACATATGAACTAAAAAAAACAACTTTCCTTTATGCATATTTATAGGTGCAGTTTCATTTTGAAATAGAACGTCTGCAATTAAAATATTTTTTTTTTCCAAACTGGAGCAGGTTGTGGCCAGAAGTAAATAAATTCTTGTTTTTTTTATACCTAAAAGTAAATATTTGTCTCTGCCAGTGCATTGGCTTAATTTTCCATATAAACTTGCAATGCAACTTGT
>JAOTRN010000025.1:17848058-17858421 GCA_028566695.1 Bagroides melapterus | reverse complement strand
CACACCATTCTGTGTAAAATCTAGAGATGTAAAAAACCCAGTTCAGCAGAAATGCTCAAACTAGCCCATCCTACACCAACAACCATGCCACCATGAAAGTCAGAGAGATCATATTTGAGCTGAACATTTTGACTTGTATCTGCATGATTATTTTTTTTTGCACAAATCTGTCATAACCCAGGAATTCTAATGTGCCATTTACTGTGCCTCTTCACCTTTTTTGTACTGTAGTGTTTCAACAATTATAGGTGACAAATTAAAGGTGACTCATTTGTTGAGGGCAATGGAAAATCTCACAAAGGTTTTTTTTTTTTTTTTGGCCATAGATTTTCATCTGGTGCCCTTGTGTGGAAGATGGTGGCTTATCCTGTACAAATAAACTGCCATCAGGATAGAAATGTTTCCAGATAAAAAAAATAAATACATTCAAAAAGTAAATAAACAAAAAATTAGTCAGGAAAAAAAATCCAAAAAAACAAGTCAACCCGGTTCATGTCTACAAAACAGCATAACAAAGCCACAATGTAACAAAGCCAGATTTTTCCCTTTAATTTGTCACCTTTTTTACATTTTCAGAGACAAAACCAGAGATAAATCTAAAGACAGAGAGCAGATGAATGACAGTCAATGATGTTGGTTTTTATTTTGTTGTTACATTATTGTAAATCAGTTCCAAAAGATGGGATTTGCCTCAGCCAAGAGGTGAGGCTTGGCATGCCACATGTCAGTCAAAAGTGGGAAAGCTTCTTGAGGTTAAAAAGAGTCTCATCTACAAACAGCTCCTCTCACCCAGCAACGAGGACGGTCTGAATCAAGCCTTCAGTGCAGAGAGGAATCCAACAGAAAAAAGGAGAAAATCTAACAGAAGCTCTGTCCATCGTGCTTTCAGTTTCATATGAGGAAAACAAGCATTATGCATACATTTTGTTTCAATGACTTGTGTATCGGTTTATTACACATGCCCTTTTCTTGTAGTGTACATTAATTTCTCATTGAAAATGTCACAGACAGACTCAAATGTAATTGTATTAAGAAGTAAATTACTTAGTTGTTTATTCATGTTTGAAATACAAGTTTAGTGAAGTGCACCCCCAAACTGTTGTTGTAAAACTTGATTGGCCCTTAGGACCCCACTGGCACGCTCAGTACAAAGCTGATGGTTGCAAAATAAGCCAAAAACCGTAGAACAGTTATAATACTTAATTATAAAAAGAAATGCTGACATTAACACATTTAAAGTAAAATCCAAAAGAATTTGGCAGCAAATGATGAGGTCATGTAAGGCAAACCGCACCGGCACAAATGCACACGCACATTTTACACACGTGCACACGCGCGCACGCGCACACACACTCTCTCGCACAAGGTAACGGACACTTCCTGGGTAAAAGATGACAGTTTCCTGTTCAAAAGGGCTTAGTGAAGTGGCACATTGTGATCGGCCATGTGAGGACTGAAGGAGGTAAAATTAAAAGTAGCCCTGGGTTTCTATCCATTCCTTGCTTGTTCTTACTCTAGTCATCTCCTGCTTTCATTCCTCTCACCGATCCCTGGTTACGCATCTGTAAAGAAGACACACACATTGTATATAGATTAGATAGATGTATACATACACAAACGCACACACAATTTTCAAACAATTTAGGTCAATGACTGGATTTGTGTTAAAACCCAAAGAATTTGTGTATACACCAATATGTGTACTAGTTGAGGCTCACTAAGCTGCCTAAGAGTTTTAGTGAAGCACCAAAGTCTTGCCAAGTTTCCTACTGGATCAAGATATTCAATGTTGAAGATGAGTTTCACTATTTGGTCTTGCTACTGTTAATGGCAGGAGGTATGCTCTTGACGGATATCAGATGGTCCTTATGGTATTTCCTCTTATTGTGGGTGAATAAAAAGTAACATGGTGCCATGTTTTACCTGGTCCAGTTCCCGTTGTGTCTCCTCCTCCATCCTACGTATGTCGTCCATGGTCAAGTCCACCCAGCGATCCAGCCAGCAGAACAGCTGCCGGTGAAAATTAGTAAAAAGCCTCTTCTCCTGCTGCTCGGAGACAGAGAGCAAGATAAAGCAAAATCAGGGTCGATTTTATCAGGCATGTTATTAAGCTGTGCTTCACGTACACTTTATAATTACACACCGATATAATCCTTGATTAAGAAATGAATAAATCCAATGAATATTCATTCAGAAATCAATACTCCAAAGTGAAAGATGGACAACGTAACTTCTTACTGGGCCAAAGATAAATGGGAAGGTTTATTACCTTGTGAATGAAGTTCTCCACACGCCCCTGCAGACCCCACCAGCGAAAATGCACAGTCACCAACTTATATGCAGTCATATAGGGACAGTTACTGTTATGAAGTTCTTTCTGTAGAAATAAAGAAAAGCATGTCTTTTATTAGGGAAAGGTTGTACATGTTGATGTAGGAGCGTGAGTTTGCGCATGTGTGCGTGTGTGTGTGTGCGCATGTGTGTTTATGTACCTTCCATCCTGGTCCCAGTGGTCCCCTGCCAGTCTTCTCAGAGTGAAAGAGAGCAGGATCCTCATCTGGCTTGTAATCCTGTGAAATACATTTAAATAAACCAATAAATACATTTTTCATAAATAATTACAAAGCCTTGGATGGCCTCACTTAACCGAGAGAGGCGGTAGAGCGTTTTACCATCACGTACACCAACAAAACAGTATGTCTTAGGAAAGAGCCATCTGCTTAAATTTATTATCCAGAAAACCCTTAGCTTTAATGACTGAATATGCAGTTAACAATTAGGAGAAGGGAAAAGCATATTATATTCAGGTTGTACAAGTTAAACCGAGAAAATAATAAAATATTTGAAATTTGCCAAAATTTTCTAAATACCTGAAACATGAATTTTAATGTTGTTACATGACCGCACATTTAGACGTAAATTAGCCCGGTAATGCCATTAAAAATAGCGTTCAGCAGTATTGATATTACCTTGATGATAGATTGTTAAACTGTATTGAAAATAGAGAGCTTTATGTTTTAAAATAAAACAAATACGGATTCAGCCAAACTTGCTTGCCTGTGATTAGCTTAATTATAAGCAACAAGAAAACGTAGGTGATTTGTTTAGAATTTATGTGGCTTAATGAATCAAAGGGGAAACATTTAACTGTGAAATATGAATGATTATATTGTGATATTGCCTCCTAAAGCACTGTTAAAAGGACATTTGAAGAGAGAGTTAAACTTTGGCAGGGTCACTGCACTAATCCTGAAGACTGCTCTGCAATGGAAAATGATCATTTTGTGGGGGTTTTTTTTTTTTGTTTGATTGGGTTTTTTACAATGATTATTGGCTGACATGAGTAACAAATAATGACAAATCAGTGATTATTGTGTAATCAGTAGTCTGCACTATCATTGGTTTAACCCATAAATCTCCACTCAGCACTCTTAATTCAGCACAGGAAATAAGTTAAAGGTCCTCTGGAAACTGAACTAAAGACTATTACTGATTTGTACCTGGAAGGCCAAAAAACAAACAAACAAAACATTTTTTTGAACATTTGATAACAGATTTCCTGGTCTGACTTACTGCATCGTCCACCTGAGAGCGATCGGCAATATCAATCGGCACTACTTCAGTCTCCTCCCACTCTTCAGAGGGAAGGCCATGAGGCTAGAGAGGAAGCAGAGAAAGTTTTATTTCTACTAAGTAGAACCTTTCTTATGTATATTGAAAACATTCTATAGTCAGCACTACACAGTCACTGCATCTTAAGCTTACATTGTCAGTTGTTCCCAAGTCAGGTTTGTGCCAGGTCTCGATCTTAATGAAAAAGTCGTCTTTCATGTACTCGTTCTGGAAAAAAGGACAAAGGTCATGACAAACAAGCCATGATAGTTTATAACTTGTTTTCTTATACTGCTTAATGAAAATCTTTATATGACAAAATATTCAGACACAACGTTACAATATAAAATGTATAAAAACAGAATTTAAAAAATTACTTACTGTTACGACTGCAGCAGTTGTAATCCAGTAGAGGCGATGAGAAGGGCATAAAAGAAGAAATAGGATTAATTGCTAATGATCTACCATCACATTTGTAACAAGACACATGGGTTGTAAAATACTGACTGGTGCGGCAGTAAGGATAGGCGTTCCAGGCTTTCTCATGAAATACCAGCGCTCCTTCTGGGGCAACCATCTGAATGAAGGTGGGAACCTTGCTGCAAAACAAAGAAGAATTGTTTAACCCTTCATGTCAATTTTAAGAAAACACATTTTAAATTTGAGTCTGTGTACCCAGTATTAAGACAATTGTTTTTATTAAAAAAAATTACAGTAAATGGATTATTACAAAAATGTAATGAAGAATGCACAAAAACAACCTTAACCGAGTTAGAAGTCAAAAAGATTTAGACGGGAATTACAACTGAGAGGATCCTAAAGCTACACAGGGGATGTGTAAAAGCGCAGGAGGCAAACAGCAACAATCCAACAAACCTTAATCCCATTCGGTTTGATATGCATTTGCAATATCTTAACAAACAATATCTAACTTAATTGGTTACGATTCTGAACAGCTATATGGAGTGCACAAACATTTGCACTCAGTGATAATCCAGGGTCTAACAAAGTCAGAAAGTTATTCAGCCAGAGAGCTTTTAATAATAAAATCATGGACCTAATAGTTTTGTTTGTATTGAACTCCTTCAACTAGTCAAACAGGCTAATAACGAAGATCCTAGTGGTTTAAATTATTGTTATTGTTCAGCTACATTTGCCATGTTCAAGGAACATATGATTATCATTATTATGATCACATATGACTAGAAGTAAACACATGACTAGAAGTAAACACAAATGTAACTAGAAGTGAGAAATGACTCATCTTGTTTCAGAAGAGCATAAACACTACTTTAACAAATCAGATAAAAATAATGTGAGCCTTGTGCACTTTCAACCCAAACATCCGATTTCACATAAACCTGTAGAAAACATTTTGTGCTTTCCTGAAGTGCATTTTAATCTTATATAGAATCAGAGCAAGTCTAAAGTCTCTTCTCTGTTTCCAAAAAAACTGTCATTATGTTGAGGCTAAGTCCAGATCTTTGCTGATGGCTAAAGTTAGAGATACTTGTTGACTGGACAAAGTTTCTACTTATCTCACTGACAAGACTACGAGGCAGGGTGACGTCAAGTCTGTGATGCTCTACTGCTTGCTGAAGAATTTTTGTATGTGGTTAAGAGTGTGAGTCCACTAGTGCAGTGGATTATCAAAATAAATGAAAATTTCATTTTGTAATGAAACAGAGAGATGCAGTCATTCACACTGATGAAGTCATTCCTCTATCCGGTTAGAGAGAAAAAAAAAAAAAAAACCACTTCATTTATAGTGTACTGGATGAAATGCAAATAAAATGTTTTGGGGGTTTTTCCACCCAGACCCTGTAGTGGACACAAGTTTCCATAGACCATGCAGAATCTGCAAAATGTCCACAAGACAAAATAATAAATGAATTCACACCAATGACGTTCCAAAGTTGACATAGGCTTGATTCTGCCAACTGTTTTTCAAAAAAATCCAATTGCTGACCAACCAGGTAACAGTGCAAAGTATTAAGAATAAAGCAAACGTAAACTTTTCATTATGTCTGTTATGTGAAATTGCTAATTCAGAGCAGTACTCTTTTTTTGTTATTGATTAACATTTTGCAGATTCTGTGAGGCGTATGTAGACATATGACTGTATGTTTTATAGACAACACTAGCACTAGTCTTTAACTAAACCATATTAACATGAGAAATAATTTTCCATTAAGCCTACTCTAATATTACAAGTGTCAAGATTTCTGCACATATGCTGAAAAGAGATGTACGTACCTGTGTATGTGGTAGATTTTGTGGGTGTACTGGCCCTTCTCCCCTTCTTTCTCGTACGGTTCGTTTCGGAGGACTTCAATCCCCTCCCCTCCTCCTGTGTTGTTCTTACTGGCCTCTGCAACCGAGTACAGCTGGCCAACCTGGTACTGGTGGGAATAGCAAAAGCAACTAATGGCAAAGGAACTGTAATCACACGACTACTTTAAATATGATGTGCACAAGAATACAGATATGAGAGGCCTCTCCGGGGCCAAAAGACCACAGTTTCACAATCTTGACACAATGTAATGAATCATCATGGTTTCTACCTAGCACACCCATGTTAAATTCAACAAGATGTTATTTTGTAGATGTGTTGAGTCAGAGGTGTTACACAGTACATCAGATACTGGGTTAAACACTGCAAACAGAAGACATCATGGAACTATCTATCAACATGAATGCAGTCAAAATGGGCTGATCTGAAAATCTAAATTTTCTAAATTAGGTTTAGTGATAAAATTCAATGATCGTGAATTTTAACTTACCTCTTCTACTGAGCATGGCAACACCACTTGACTGAAATAGAGATGAACAGAAATAAACAGATCACTTATTAAGATGTCAGCTAGCTAATACATTGACCATTGGTTGTTTTCCTACCCGCATTCATATCAGTCCCACCTCCTGTACCGGGATTGGTTAATATTTTATCTTCGCAGCCAATCCGAAATTTACAAAAATGATTTTATGTTTTGACTTACTGCGGGTATAAACTATTGACCAATCTTAGTACAAGATGTGCTATTTCCCGGAATACGGGTACAGGAGAAATATCTCCGGCCACTCCAACGCCTTGCTCCAGTACCCGGTGTGAAGCCGCTTTTCCGCCCCGTTAGCTGGTTAAGCTAGCTAACCTTATTTATTTCCGTTACTCCAATAGGAGCGCGGTGTGTACATTGGATCATTTGTAAACCGGATATTGTGTGGTTGTGGTTTGATAAAACTGCGCTTGCACAATATATGTATCGGAATAATTTGCTAACGTTGCTTTAGCCAGGTTTAGCCAGAAGGCTAAAATTCTCACCCTAATGCTAATGCTAGCGCAGGACAAATAATTGCCCCCCCACACCCCCAATCACCGACTCGCATTCATTCTTATGTAACCAGAGGCTTGGAATAAAAGAGAAAACAGCGTCTGCTCTTTATCAGAGGTATACAATTTATATTTCTGCAAAATGGCAAATCAGAGGTACTCACTATTCTTTGACGAGTACCATGCCGAAGCCGCACAGAACCGTACATCCAACAAGAAGCTCTCGGTCGGCGGAAATTGGACAGTCTCGCGTTGGCTTGTGTCATCAGGAAAGTGGGCGGGGTTTACAGTGTCGGGTGGGGGGGCTCTAGAGAGTCGTGTATATAAAGTACTGGTGCTGCTTTAGTCAGTATAGTGATATGCTCCGGTCCTAGTAACTAACAGTTACTAAATGATATCCACCGGCCCTGCAACGTCAGCCTTCATCTACCTAAAACATCCATAACGAAGCCATAAACAGCACCACAAGTGTATGTGGTGCCGACACGACGAGCTTTCTATGGTTTCTAAGCTGTATGCTGGAGGCTCAGCTAGGGGGATTTTTGAGTTTAACCCTGCGAAATAGACATATGGCGAACATTAGTAAATAAATACAGACGTTTGTGGACACCTGACTATTACATCCATTCGTGGAAAGAACAGAAAGTTCTGCCACACAACTGGAAGCACAGCAGTGTATACATTTTATACATCGTACATATTTTTTATATATTGCATTACATGTATGCCATTGTATACTTGGCACTATAAGCTCCCCTAGCAGGATTTAAGTGGCTCAAAATTGTTTTTAGAGAGAGGTTCATGAGGACATGGTTTGCCATGGTTGGTATGTTGTTGTTGGTGGTATTATGGTGGTTTCCTTCCAGTGTTGGATGGGGTTAAACAGATGGGCTACAGTCTGCAATTGTAAACTTATAAATAGCATGTTAGTGCAAGTCAAACACAAAACATTATGGTGCACAAATTCACCCTTAATTAGAGCTGACTATATATGATTTACAGGTTGCTAATCGGGACAAGGCTACATCATTCTGAACAACTTTACAAAGTCTTGTATATCTTGGGATATCAGACATTTGGGAACCTATGGGTAATATTTCCCATAGGTGTTTTATTAAAGAATTTTAATTGTTAACTATTTAAATTGAACCCTGGTAATTTTTCACGGTGGTTTACTTAGGCAGTTGAAACGGAAATCACACTTGGGTGCAGACTGGTCTGATATATTCTGAGTCAGGTGGTCTATTTAAGTCAAATCTAGTGCAGATCAAAAACAGAGAGAAAGTGAGTCAAATCTGAATATCCTAGTTTCTGAAAGCGCACCAAACATGCCATGCATTCTGGTCTTTGGTGATCAAAGCTAAATTGAGCTGCAAAATGCAGATTGTGTCAAAGGAGCAAAAAAAAATCCACTGCAGAAATGCTATGTATGCTTGATCTTTGGTCTGTCAAAAAAAAATTGTGAAATTAAAATGGTTGCTCCACCTCCCTGTTCACTGTGCCTATAATATGACAAAGATGTGCCCTTCAGTCAGTGTTTTTAGAGGGTTTTTATATGTACAGTTTCAAAACAATACCAAAAATCAAAGACACCAAAAGTAGCAATTCTGCCCTGTAGATTTAGATGTGGCAAACATACTTTTTTTAGTCGTTAATCCTGTGTTTAAGCTATTATACTCTTTTTTCTTAAGACGTGACTATAAAAGAAGAAATCTCCTTAATATACAACACTGGACTGCGGTTTATATGAATTATCAATAATCGGATTTCTTTGTAAATACGTGACGTATTCTAACCCGGAAGCAAACCAACCGTGGAAAATGGACGTGACGTAAAAATCTAGTTACCGCTGTTTAAAAAAACAGGGAGTGTATATTTTGGCTGATGTTTATTTAGCCGTTTTTATTACTGCAGATTTCATGCAATGCTGCACTTCTGCAAGCAGTCTCTATTTTATTACAAAAGCGTAGACGCGTGTTTCTGGAGCGCGCTGTCGCTCTCGGTCCCAGTGTGGTTCTTCCTCCGTTAGCGACAAAAAGCCGCTCGTGCTGGATGCGCGTAGGGAGTCGGGACTGGTGGGACTGGGGTGTCGTAGATAGTATGTGAAATTGTGTGACGTCATGAAAGATGCCATGAGCCCCGTTGAGAGGACCCGCGGTACCTTTAGAAATGCCTTTAGAAATGTGGCGATAGCGCTGTACACGTTCGGCGGCTGCGGGAGTATAGGTCGGTCGCGTACCGCTTTGGCGTCCCTAAGACGACGGTAATTAAATTGAACATTGAACATGAATAATGAACATGAAATACATGTTCTGTAAAGGCATGGTGAACCAAGCGATGCGACACTTTATGAAAGTCCCGAGTCTGGAGACAGCCCGAGCAATCGCTGAGCGTTTTGAGGGAAAGTTCTGTATTACTCAGGTTATTGGACGTGTTGATGTAACCCGCATCCCGGTTCTGGCGCCCTGTGATGGCTACATAAATTTTTTAAACCGTAAAGACTGGACATCTTATGTACTGCAAGCCGTTGTTGATGACCGTTATTGGTAATAATTTTTTTTCTGCTGATGTTTTCCAATGCACATTCCAGTGTGAGTGAGTCTGTGCCCATTGTAGCCTCAGATTCCTGATCTTGGCTGACAGGAGGGAAACCCAGTGTGATCTTCTGATCATGTAGCCTGAAGTTTGACGTATGTCCTGAGATGGTTTTCTGTTCAGCACAGTTGTAAACAGTGGTTGAGCCTTCCCATCTGTTCAACATGGTTCACCATCTTCCTAAGGTACACCGGACATTACAGTCAAATATGTACTCGGCTCAACATACTAATCAGAGACTATAGGGCTGGGTAACAAATCTGTAATCCCCCATTGTGTCATTGTTTCCAGGGGCAGGTTAAAGGTACAAGGTATTTGTTCTATCTCTTTTTTGGTAGATTTATTTTGTAATATCAGTTTTGTCATACACTTAAATGTTTTGCTTTCAATTGGTTCACTGTTTACTTGTTGCTTTAAATTAAGAGGAATGCTAAATGGATCTCAAATATGTTTTTCAGATTATGTAGTACAGCACATGCCCCTTAGATGTCTGACAAATTGCATGTATTCTTCTCCCAGGTTTTCACTAAGATCAAGGTTTTGGAAACAGGAGCTTTATTTGGGCTGTTTCTTGTTGTTAAAACTTTTCTTGCTGTTGTCTCTCATGTCTACAGATTTTTATCATAAAATAAGCTCAGTATCATTTTTGTTTAAGATGGGGAGCAGTACGGATAGTTTTTGGTTTGCATCATTAACTGCACTGTGTGGTTACTGTGGAAAATATTTTTGCTCGACGGTGTATGCTATCTATCAATCACTAAAAGACTATCAATTAATACTTATCTGACTCCAATTCCACACTGACCCATTAGCTCAGTCAGAACA
>JAOTRN010000025.1:17734595-17746199 GCA_028566695.1 Bagroides melapterus | reverse complement strand
CACTCGGAGGATGAAGAAAGTGTGATAGAGTGAGAGTGAGAGTGACACCGAAGGAGAGTGAGAGGTGTAATGAGTTTGAGACAGAGAATGGCAGAGAAAATTGGCAGAGTTAAGTAATTAGAGACAGCAAACTTGTCAGTAAATACAGAAAAGAAAACGAAGAGGATAGCAGACTTGGAGGCGAGGCAGCAGTAGGAGGATGTTTCACATGCCCACAGGAGAGGTTTATAACTGAGCTGTGTTGGTATTTATTTAAAAATCTTGATTTGGCTCCTGATACTTGCTCTGATATGGACTGATGACTGATCCTGTGCCATCTGTGTACTAATCACATACATCTGAATATGAAAGATATGTCTCTCTCTCACTCTCACTCTCTGCATGTGTGTGCGTGTGTGCGTGTGTGTGTGTCCTCACACCTGTTTACCAGCTCGTTACACCTCCTCATTATCATTAGCGAATTGAAGGTCATTAGTCTTGTGCAAAAAAAGTCAAAATATATCTTGATACATCTAATGAGACACTTGAATCATTTAGTCATAATCCGTAGTAACTACGTAAAATAACAAACCTGATATCGTTTGCAAATGTCAGATTTAAAAATGAATTTGATGATTCAATAAAAGTTTAACGAATCACTTTTTCCATATATTTCAATTTCTCTTCACTTTGAATAATCTTCTTGTGTCTGAAGGAGTAAATCCTATCAGACCAGCTCTGAAATCTAGTAGAAAGCCTTCCCAGTAGAGTGGAGGGTATAATAAGAGAGGAGTCTGGCTCAGAAAAGACATATAAGTATAATTAGGTGTGTTATTTATACCTTATGAACAATGTTGTAGCATAATGATAAATATGAGCGTTATTATTTACTGGTTGCCATGGTAATAAACGTGTATCATTGGGTGGCGTTCCAAATCAGTTTTTTTTGCTGCTAAAATTTGGTGAGATTTGGTGTTTGTGTATAAAATTTATCAGTGTGTATCTGCATCATGTCATACGAGATGAAGGAGAAGCAGTGTGTGCCGTTTGTCACGGATCACATGCGCTCTACTGTTACAATCTCATTGGTAGCTGCTGCAGCAAGTCGCTCCATAGTTGCATAAAGTTAAAATTTTCTCAACTTTGTTGTGTCACTGGATCCACATTTAGTCACCCACTGTCGTTCATGTTGCTGAAGGTTGCCAGCTTTCATTGAAAATGACTGGTCTCTAGTTGCTATGTCACTGCAAGTCACTGTGTGTGATTGTAGCATTACACGAACCTAAATACCTGGCTCAGGGATAATATTACCAGCTCACAGCTTTTGGGTTCACTCCTGAGTTTGTGTGATTGAATTCATTTTGAGCTTGAGTTCAGGTCACTTGCCATGTTTTCACTGTGTCTCTGGGGGTGTCCGCTGGGTTCTCAGGTTTCCTTTCACCTTTGGAAAACATGCCAGAAGGGTGATTGTCTATGATAAATTGTTCTGGTGTAAATGAGTGTGTCAGTGTGTGAGGTCATAATGCCTTGTGTCCAATAGTAGCCTGCTCCCAGACCAAGTGATCTGACCAGGATAAAGAGAATACTGAAAAAAATGAATGAATTTTGATTATGTAGCTTGATTAACAATGTTCTAAAATCTTTCATTGCTTCATTCATTCATTGCTGGAGCAAATATCAGAAATCAAACATAACATAGGTGATCAATAACTCCTTAAATTGTGTTCAAACGGCTGTGAAAACGTACTGAAATCTAAAGAATGCCAAAAATCTATTTTATATTATACATTAGATACATTAATACATTATTATACACAAGATATTTTCTACCATTCATCATCAGAGTGTTTTGAACTGTCTCTTGGCCGTGTGTATGTGTGATATTTGTTGTTTATTTATATAAAAGGTGTGCATGATATGGTGACTCTGTCTCTCATTATTTGCCTGGCTATTTGTGTCTGTCCCCAGTCTGTAACGTTAACGAAGCTCCTAGACAGGTCTGGCAGAGACCAGTTCCCACACACACACACGCACACACACACACAGACAGACATATGAAAGGTCTATCAGGGATGTTGGACTGCAGTGGATGTCTTGAGTGACAGATGGGTGAAGTCAACATCAACTTTGTCGTCTGTGAAGACCTGCTGTCTATAATTAAACAAATCATTGTGTGACAAAATGACTAAAAGGGTGAAATAATGAGATTCAATAAGTCAGAGAGAACCAGTGAGGGTGTGTTGTGGGGGATGTTAGAATTATTCATTCTCCAGCTCTGTCTCTGTCACTATCATTGTCTCTCTTTCTCTCTCTCTCTCTCTCTCTGTTTGTCCTTCTCCCTGGACCTTGTGTGCACAGAGCCGATGACAGATTTTTAAAGCAACGCCAAAATAACAAGACAGGAACAGGGTGAAAAAGACAGCCTCAAGATAAAACCTTGCCAAGTCGTGTCTTTTACTCCCAGTTTTATCTATCGACAGCTGTACCACTGACTTCCTTAAAAAAAAAAAGCTCTAGTGTTAAAATTATTGCAAAGAGAAGTGGCAGGGCTGGAAATGTGTGTTAGAAAACCCCCTACTATGCTGGATCTGAGAGCTATCTCTGCTTCCTCCCCCTCCACCCCCTTTCGTTTGGTGGATCGCTCCCTCTCAAACGCAGGGCTAATTAAGGAGAACTCAGAGGTTTTAAACTCTGTGTAGAGATGGGCTTTTGAAAAGAGTTTGGACAAGCTTTAGTGATTTTGTGTGTGTGTGTGTGTGTGTGTGTATAAAAGTATAAAAGCATTAGAGTGTTCTAAATTACAGTTTGCAGTGACTGGAACCAATGGTCACATCCACATTCAATCCATTTAGTTCAATTGAACACATGTGAAGGTGTTAAATGGTGAATTTAGATGTTTGTAGCCTCAATGAAATTGTTAACAATGAGGGAAACGTTTAAGGCTGTTTAATTCCCGGTCAAGTGCCAATCTTCCAGAGACATCCATGTTAAGATCCACAGGTCAGACATGACAATTCTTCAGATCTGTTGAAACTGGAAACACGTAAACAGAATCGTAATGCTGAATCATGCAGTGTTAATGACAAACTGCTATCCAATGTAATTATACATATTACAGCATACATAAAAACCTCCATTAATATCAGAGCACATGGAGAACATGTTAATGCTATTCATAATCTTATTTGCATAATTTGATCACCTCATCTCTAAATCTCTATATCTGTAGCTATAATGTTATTTTAACTTTCTTTCCACATTCTTCAGGAAGGTCATTCATGCCTGGCTGGTAAGAATTTGCCACACATATATTACAGCACAGTGGAATACTTTTCGTTGCATATTCTAGTTTAGGAAGTGCCCCTGGAGCAGAGAGGGTTTAAATGCCTTGATCAGGAGCCCAGAAGTGGCAGCTTGAACCCTGAACCCTGAGCGTTAGGCACTTGAGCGACTGTTGCTAATTGTCACGTGCTAATTTCACGTGCTTGTATTAAATCTACAGTGTCAATGATCCAGTGTTTGCACTTGTAAGCCTCAATGTTTAAACAAATGAGCTATTTAGATATCATTTTTAAATAAGAATTAAGTGCTGCATTTATTAAGCAGGCTTCTTACCCTACATGATCTTCACAGGTATGCAGACAAGACACTAAATGTTAGAGAAATAATACACATCGCTTTGGAAAAGAAATAGTTTGGAGTTTTCACAGAGTATAGGTTTCAAAGTGTTATATATCCTGAAAACATCCTGAACAAACAGTTGCCCAGATTTCAGCCACAGTGACATTGTTCTCATTGTTAACTTTCTTTAGTGCTAGATGCTCCCCATGAACCTGATTTCAATCTGTTGGGTATCTCTTCAGGCTGGTGAACTGTATGTTTCGTTATGTTAAGGATATTAATGCTCTGAAGCTTGTGTTAGTGCTGTGCTGAATATAGGAGTCGTATCCAATAAATCTGTGGCTGCTGGTCAGCTCTTTGAAGATAATGGCTTTAATTTCCTATTTCTCACACAATCTTTGGTTGGATGCTTTAAGTAAAATCGATTACTTAGATATATGGCAAGGCTGGTGTGTGTGGAGAGAATTCAGTCAAATTTCCCTTCTCCTGTTTACTGGATCATTGTGTATTAAGTGTGTAAGTCAAATACATGAGTTACGATGCTACTTAATTCCTTCCTTACTTAAGCCCTTCATATACCAGATTTAGTCGTGGGGACCTGAAGCACACATCAAGACGGCATTTACAGTACGTGTTGTAACATTTGACAGCTTTTGTACCTTTTTTGCTATCATCATTTCTTGTTCCAAAACTAAGCCTGTAAGAAGGACACGCATCTGTTGCTATCTCAAGGCTGACTTCTGTGTTCTTTATGAATACTGTTTATGCACATTCTCTTCCTATGATGCCAGTGGAATTAACAGATTGTTTAGCACTGATGCAGAACTGAAAACTAAAACTGTATCACTGATTCAAGGTTGTCTGGAGAAACACTAGTGTCATTGTTTCAAATCTAGAACTAACTGGGGCCTGGAAGAGTGTGGATTAAATTAAGAATCAGATTTCTCAAGGATCTTAATCAAAGACCACAGTATCAACTGCAAATTCATCAGACATAGTAAATATACCTTCAGTATGAAAGATGATTGAACATTATATACAGTATTGAATAGCTCTCATCTCACCAATGTAATACGTCTGCAGCATCATTATCTGCTTTAATAATAAAGACCGAACTCTCGTCTGAAAAAAGAGCAGCTCCTACAACAGGTTTTAATGATTATGTCCAATTTTGCAGTGGTTCAACTTGAAGCACACAAACTTTAACACTTCAGTCAATCAATCATTCGAATAAGGCATTTATACCCACAACATTTATTAGACTCTTGCTAGAGAAAATCAATCCGGACTCCATTGTAACTATCTCCAGTTTTCTGGGGGTTAATAAAAACAATATGACATAAATAATCCTAATTAAACATTGCCTTCAACTTTCTGGGTTCATCAAAGCATTTGTGAGAGTGCATTTTTTTATTTAGATCTTGAAAGTACTGGATCCAAATCTCAAACCTCTTCTTCAGCCACTGACTTTACACTATACAGGAAGAAAACTAGTAAGAATTACACCAATTCATCACCTGCTGTGGCTTCTCTCATATTAGACGTGGTAGACAGATAGGTGAATAAGGCTGCAGCTATCACTGTGTGTCTGAAGATGGATAAGCCATTAGACTGCTGTGGTGAACTGGAGGATGAGCAATAACTCAGTAAAATGCTTCATACATGCTTGTACAAAGACTTGTATAAAATTAGATGCCATTTTTATGTCTCTAGGTGCTATTAACTCCATCTCTTTCGAAATAGCATATTGTGATTTAAAATTAGAATCAGTTTGCTTTCTGTTTATATCAAATTTACTCAAAATACATGGCATGTGAGAAAAACATGGTCAAATTTATTATTAATGTATAGTTGAACTCATTGCCTGTTTATATTTTATACAGTATTATTCTTTCTTCTTATTATTTTTTATTCCATTTGACATTTTTTGTGTTCCTTTTTATTTCATTTTATCCTGTTCATTCCTCTTCTACTTCACCATCTACCTTTTCTTCTTCATCATCATCTTTTTATTATTCCCAGATCATATTAGTCCTGTTGGTTTACTATACAAATGAAACTATATATGAACAGATCTGATATAGAGATATTTTATGTTAGAGCTGAAATTCTATAAATGCACTTGCAACTGCTGATCTGTCCGTACTGCTTATTTTTCTATACTGCTTATCCTACACAGTGTCATAGGAAACCTGGATCCTCTCCCAGGGGACTCAGGGCACAAGACCAGGTTTACCATGGATGAGTTGCCAGCAGGCACAATATCACACACACACACGCACAGACACACACACACACACACACACACACACACACAATTTAAAGATGCCTAAGCCACATGTCTGGAAACCTATTGAGCACAGAACATGCAGACTCCGCGTACACACGTTGAGGTGGGAACTGATCTCCCAACCCTGGAGATGTGAGGCAAAAGTGCTAACCAATACTCCACAATGCCCCTCCACCCCGAGTCTATTACACCAAAATATTTAATTGCTTACAGAGCTCATTATCAGTCACCTCTGGTTTCATGGCTTACTGAACAACTTTTCCAAGGCCATGTAGCAAGAATTCTGGAAATAATATTAATTCAAATTAATTTCATATATTAATTTGCTCCATGGGTGGGTGTCCTTACTGGGTCAGGGTTTTATTTCATAGCTAATTATTCTCAGGCACCTGCTGTGTCAGTACTGGCACCGGTGATTAACTGGTGCCCTTTTGTGGCTTCACTGTCTCCCAACACTCATAATTCTTACCTTGCAATTGGCTCCTCTCTGCTTTCCCCCTCCTTTCACTTTCTCTGCAGTGGGAGCACGAACAGCTGCACAGTCTGGAGGAGAGAGGCCGTCTGTTACTGTCACTCCAGTTCCTGCCTCCTTCTGTAGAGGGAGATGGAGAGGCCCGGAGGGGAGGTCTGTACGTCGGTGTCCAGCGCTGTGCTCACCTCGCCGCCATGGACGTCAATGGTTTCTCCGATCCCTATGTCAAAACGTGAGAGAACAGTGTGTTGGTGTAAGACAGGTCTGGTGTGGGTAGATGATTCAATATTATCTGTAATCCATTTTATTGAGCAGCAAGAATACATCTCAGCTCAGGTACTTCAGCTCAGGTTCAAAGATTATAAAGAACCATTAAAATCAGTCTTTAGGGGAAATAGAATCTTAATTGCTTGTGTCGCTCATGTAGGCATGCTTCCTTTATATATTTCTAATCGTTCTTTGCTCTCCCACATCATGTTTTAAAATAAATATACCTTCCTCGGGCAAAATGGCAAGAGAATCAACAAACCTCCCACCCACACATGTCCATGTCATTTTATCTCTGTCTCTCTTCCAACACACACGCACACACACACACACACACACACACACACACACACACACACACAAGAATCTTGCCTTTGATCGTGACAGGGATGGTGAGAATGTGTGTATGTGCCTGTGTTGTTTGGATGGGAAGGAAGTGAGAGTTAACAGCAGTGAATAAAGCAAATCAAACTTTTATGAAAGCCAGTGGGACACAGCCAGAAAAGCAGAAAAACAAATAGCTATGTGTGCTTCAATCGATATTTGTGTGCCTGAGTGTGTGTGTGTGTGTGTGTGTGTTAGTGATGTGTGTGTTAGTCATGTCCTTCTATTTTCTCTGACTTGGATTGTACCTATGTTTATCTTCATCATTCTCTCTCTCTCTCTCTCTCTCTCTCTCTCTCTCTCTCTTTTTTTTACTGCTATAGATACCTGAAGCCTGATGTACAAAAGAAATCAAAACATAAAACAGCCGTGATTAAAAAAACCCTTAACCCAGAATTTAATGAGGTACCGACTTTATGCCATCTGTCATCTATCATGTGCATGTGGGCATGTCTCTCCATTATAAGCTTTATAAGAATAAAAGTTGTTAATGTGTTAATGACAATCTAGATTCGTCTGCCATTTCTCTGCCTGGTGTGTGTGTGTTTGTGTGTGTGTGTGTGTGTGTGTGTGTGTGTGTGGGCGCTGAGGATCAGCAGGCAGACAGAGTGGCACTTATCTTTTCTTACAGTAGACCCCAACACTAGACTTCTCCATTGTGTAATGTGGAGCTAGTACTCTCAGCTTTCATTCCTGATCGTATCAAGTGAGCAGAGGCTGCAAGTCTATACGAGGGCGCTCAATGATACCAAAAGCTACTGGCAAAACATGGATTCCACAGCATGCTGCCACTGAATTCCGGCCACGTTGTTTATACCATTTTTTTTTTCATCTTGTTTTTTCCCTACAGGAGTTCTTTTATGAGATCTCTCTCACAGAACTGGTCAGTAAGACGCTGGAGGTCACTGTATGGGACTATGACCTGGGTCGATCCAATGATTTTATAGGTGAGAACAAAGACAGGCTGGTGAATATGGTATTGATCTGCTAATACGCTCCAGTGTGCTGGTTATTCAGATGTTAATCCTGAATCCACACCGTTTCCTGCTGTGTTTTCCTCCCCACATGATTATAACACAGCAAGCCTCCATTATTTCAAATAAGAACATCCATTCGAAATGAGGAATTGCTTTGATATCTGTCGTGACTAAAGGCACATGGCGACAAACCGTGCGTATACAACACTAATAAAAATCACTCTGTGTGCTGGCAGGTGGAGTGTGTCTGAGCTGTCACTCGCAGGGAGATGCTCTACGCCATTGGATGGACTGTCTGAGGAATAAGGGACAGAGGGTGGAACGATGGCATGTCCTGACCAATGAACTCCCTCAGAGCTCCTGCCAGGAGTGAGGATCTCATAAGGAACGTCAGTAATAACCTAATGCTGCATGAAAATTGAAGATGAACACAGAGTGCATTCGAGCACTTCAGACATTGTGCACTATATGCTGTATGTGTTCATCGTATACATAGTCAATGCATGATTGATATTCATGACCGGCACAAATACTGTATTACTTGAACACACCTTGCTCGTTACCAGGAGAGTTTGAAGGATGGCTTGTCAAGTCAGTTGCCTTTTGATTCCATGTTACTTGCTGGACCTTATCTATCAGTCTCTCTTTATTCTTACTGCACGTTTTATACACATTTTTGTAACAACAAAGCGAATCTCTAATCCTCTCTGAATCCCATGTAGCATATCCTTCTAATTGGTTATAGTAGAAAATGTATTTTACAGTCAACACTTTGATAACGTGTGCCCAGGAGAGACATGCACTACATTAACAGCATGTAGGGAAAGAAGGAAGGTGCCTGCAGTAAAATTAATATCTTCACAATTTACACTGGAGGTTTATCAAGGGTAACATTTCTCACTAATATTTTTGGACACTGAATGTATCAATTGGACATCAGGACTGTTACTCATACACCATCTCACAACTAAAAAAAAAAACTGGAGTGGAATCCAGTCCTAAATTAGCCTTCTTTCTTTCAGATCCCTTGTAAATACTGGCACTCTCATATAAACACAACCAACCATCTGTTTTGTAGCATGAGGAAATGTTTACAGCATTATAAAGCATGCCCCAACGATGTTTTTCCAGGGCTGTAATTCTTGTAATTTTGAAGTCCCATTTGCTAATGTAATTTATATGGATTTTTTTTCCAGACATGCTCTGATATTCACATCGAATCATTTCTAAAGATTTGGATTGATTTGTTTATGTGTGGTGTGCAATGTTCTGGTTTGCATGCCCAACGGTATGAGTGTGAGTTTATATTACTGTGTAATTTGGGTATTTATTGAATGTTGTACTTTTGATTATTTGTGATTACTACATTTGTATGAAGTGTTTATGTACGATTTGGAAATACAAACGAATGCATTGCTCTAAGGCTGTGCTTCATTTCTCTGGCACCTGTAAAGAATATCAATTTGTACTGATTCATTTACAGAAATTCAGTCGAAATCAACTGAGGATTGTTGTGCTTCTTTCCATCAATATTTCTATTTATGTCAGAAGCTAAGCTGTTCTAGCAAAACTCTTCATGAAGCAATACTTCATACAGTGTATTTATAAACCACAGTGTGTTAACAGGAATCACAGAGATTAGGATAGATTATGAGATATCATTCCTGCTTCTTCTGCACATCAGATGCATCAGAACATGAAATCTAGTTGTCGTACAATCATTCTATCTATAATGGGTCGTAAAATCCATAAAATCCAGTGCAGGAGAAATTGAGTCACAGCACAGGTTGGACATTTCCCTGCTTCGACCACTTTCTAAACCTGATAATGAACTTGTTAATTGAATCAATGCAGGAAACATCAAACCATGCTGAACTCCTTGTGTGCTCCTGCAGTACAGCAGCAAGCTATAAACTGTTACTGACTTAATCTATCTGAGTAAAGAAAAGACAACACAAACAATCTGGTCTGGTTCAGCTTCTGGTCTGTTTGAACGCTGCCTTTACACGTAAAAAAACACACGCAACTTGTGTTTCCTTGATTGTAAACACACCTGCACTGGGTTAAGAGTCCCTTGTCTTTTATCTCTGAATATATTCTACAGCACTGCCACCTAGTGCGTATATCATTCATATTTATAGCTAAAAATGCTTGACAGAGAACAAGAGAAAAATAAATTCATGTTAAATTCATGTTTCCAATGGAGAAACATTCAGGTTTTAGGTATACATTTTAAGAGGGACCTGCAAAACACCCTGAAGCATTGAAATTCAAATGACTGAAAGAATCAAATGAATCTGAAACCAGACTGACAGGAGAACCGGAAACAAACACACTTGGATTTAGACTGTAGCAAACCTATTTTTTTTTGTACTATTCACTGGGGGTCTCTGAGATCTGTTCATCAAGGCTAGATCTACAGTGAATTCCTGGTGATATAGCCCTGAGGTTCACTGAAGTACACAACTATCTTGGGACTGATTACTTTTAAGCATATCTGGATTTATATGTTTAAAACAAATCTGTGAAAATGTCATTTGACACAAGATAGTATCTCAAGAGAAATATACTTGAAAATATTCATGAAACAAGGTGTAGTAGCCACACCACATCTGTACCAGTTATCAGTGATGCTTTCCTAGATAGTGGAGGAGTCTTGACCAAACCGGAGAGACCTGTTACTGTTGCCAACATGGCTGACTCTAAATCACGGCATTGAAGCAATGGGTTCCAGATGGTGCCAGAACTGGAGCTCTGTGCTTAAGTATTTTCAGTGGGCTCAATTAGATGTTATTTATCATTCACATCGTATAAATAAAGGTCTATGCTTACCATCTGTGCTGGTGTACTGGTGAAGCAGAAGGCACCAGAAGGTCCAAACACACTTTCCAACCTAGGGCCTAATCAAGAAGAAAGAGAAAGTGCTCTACATTGTGTTTATGTTAGCACACTTACAGTTAATAACTTATCATTAGCTAGGTAATGTAGTGTGGGATTTGATTCTGTTGAACTTAGTTCAATGTTGAATGGTGGAGTTTTATCTAATATAGCACAAAGATTAAGAGCACTTCCTGAACAGACTCTTTGCCAAACTTATAGTGGATAACAATCTCAAGTAGGCAGGGCGACTCCATGGGAACATAAACAGTAGACTGTAGATAATAAATGACTAAGAATTCCTACATACACACATGTAGACATCATTACTGTGCTAGTCCATCTTGTGTAGAGCATCGCTAGTGCGAAGGACACAGACGTGATTATTGATATTACTTCTATTTTGTGTTAGCTTTGATTTTCCAAGTGAAAAATACTCTCCTTTATACAGCCGTTGGTATAATGATTTGATGATTGAATGATTTTTGTATAATCCTGTTTCTGGTTTTAATCAGTCTGAGAAGAATTCTCATCAGCATTTTACTGACTGAATAAAGACAATACAGAGGCTGTACCACTGTAGCATCAGATTCCTTCAGAGGTAACCCAGCTGTTGTAGGCCATCTTGCTCGATGATTTTCTACTCACTACGGTGGTAGAGAATGTTTATTATTGTATGTTAGCTTAGCTGTCCTGTCAGTTTGAATCAATCTGGCCATTATCCCCTGGATTCTCTT
>JAOTRN010000025.1:17666264-17676362 GCA_028566695.1 Bagroides melapterus | reverse complement strand
ACAAATAAATAATAATTTATATATATATATATATATATATATATATACAAGAAAAACATCATCCAGCAAATAAACTGTGATTCTATGAATTAGCAAAAAGACTGTAGTAGTAGAACAAAGTGGCTGAATGAGTTCTGGTGCTTCAGGAAATCTTTCAGCACTAAAGCATTAACGGTTATGAATGTCAAGAGCAAGCTTTTTTGCAAGCCAATGTAAATCGAATAAGGGTGTGATAATATCCTTTCTTTTTCCTGGTAAGGAGTTCTTATGGACATGAGCCCAGCATAAAGACACAGCAGGAACCTTGAGCAAGCACGGTTGCCAGATCATCCAACATCACCCATTTCTTTCCTAATTTACAAGTTGTTCCACATGATAGTTATAAAAGCACCCCAGTAAACATATAAAACAAGGAAACTTCCTGCATTGTCAGCAGGAGTGTTATTCTGATAGCCTCCACAGAAGACTTTTTCCTGCACAAGAAAAAAGTTTGACCAGAATATTAGAAATCTAAATTCTGGGCAGAAAGGCAAAGCAAAATCCCCAAATTTATACAAGGTCCTGCAAAAGGTTTAGCTGAGGAGTTGCACCATTGTGCAGTGTTGCTTAAACATGATCTGCAAGGAAGAGTCATCAGAAAGAAATCTGACCTGTAACCTCATCATAAAAGTTATGTGACGTATACAAAAAAAACTTGATAAACTGAAGGCTTTCTGAAACCTCGTGCTGTGGTAATGAAGTAAAAACAACATTTAAGAAAGGAGTCTCCAGTGTAATCGTTTTAGATCTCTCATTAATTTTCCTGCAATGAATGTTTATAGCTGCTAAGATGTAAGTGATATCAGGAACTTTGGACGTTCTGCAACATTAAATGTAAACATAAAGGGTGGTTTCAAAACATTAATGTGACCGGAGACCATTTGTTTTCAGTGAGAGCTCGTGACCTGCTCGTGACATGAAAGACAGCGACAGTTTGGGACTGGAAGTGGGCGTGTCTTTTAAAAAAAAGTTTATACAAATATGGATCAACTTGATGCATTAACTAGAGCACTGCCTGTACTCTCCTGAATGCTGAAACATTTCACTTTTATACAAGCACTATCCCTCTACAATAATATAAGGAAACTGTGTGCTAGAATCCTTACTATGGCAACCAGCAGTAGGAACGCCTACTTGCAACTTCACACTACAGTGATTAGCGACATGCAATTATGTTAATGTAGCTTTAGCCGTCAAAAAGCAGATCGTATCGGTCATTTAAAAAAAAATAATTGTTGGCATCTTGTTTTCTCGCTTACTTACATGATTCTGTAATTGGGATATAGACTAATTAACAATTTTCTAGGGTTATCTGGCAACTGAGCATTGTGCAACGTTTCCATTTATTATTCTATCAAAGGAGGGACAAAAGTTAAAAGTTATAGCGGGGTACTTTTGTTTTAAAAAGTCGTGCTGTTTTGACGGACACCGTGAAGTCATGTGACATAAACAAGCGCTTTAATTGGTTCACTGAACACGGAATGCGCGAGCTCTACTGCAACTGAATCCTCTGGGATCTTAGCCAGACCTGACTGTTTTCCAGTCACACAATGAAACAGTTACTGGTGTTTTATTGTTATGTTTGTATTCGTGACTTGCTCTAACGCATCTAACGGGGCACCTGTAGCTGTTTACATTGTAATTACCTCGCACTGTAGTGAGAACCTCTTGGAGTTGCTGTTTGAGGGTGTCGTTTTCGATGCGTGTCTGTGCGGTCTCTGTGCGGTACTCCGTTACCGTGGCTTCCACCGCCTCCAGTATCTCCCGAACAGCCACAGCCAGCCGCTCCATCAAATACGAATTCAACAGCTCTAACTTAGACATTTTTTTGTTTAATGAAGAGAGAAGGATACAAAACGGTGGCTTTGGCCGCTGAATCAGTGTGTGCCACTGTGTCAGCGAGAAGCTTCACTCACCGAATCACTTCCGGCTGTCAGCAGAATGGATTTGTGGCGTAGAGTGACATTAGTAATCCGAAACACCAGGGGGCGCCATTGAGAGCGTATCCATCAAAAATAAAACAGAAATAACCACATCGAATGTCGTACAGGTGTAAATAAACCTGACATTTCATATTCTATTTACATTTTACAAAATGTCGAAATAAATAACATTTAAAAATGGATGACTTCATTTGGCAGAAGTCTTTAACCGTAGCAACTTATTTTTCATTTAATTTAATTCAATTCAATTTAATTCAATAATAACTCAGCAGTCCAACAGTTTAAACACTGAACTACCACTGAGATTGTCTTCTACAAGTGAACAATAATCTAATACAATTCAATCCACCATGAGCTATTTAAAGAAATGCAGGCTGAAGCTTTTAAAAAGGCCCTCACATCCACCAGACATAAACATCACTGATCATGTGTGTGTAGATCTTAAACATGGCAAATCAGAACTAAAATCTGCATGGTATTCCACAAGGATCTCTGGTTAAAACTTCCTAAAAAGACCAATATCAGGACTCCTTCTATATGATTTGTATGCTTTAGTATAATGATTTTTCTTCACTGGATCTAAGGAGTCCAGCAGGACAGTTCCCCTGGGCACATAGTGAGCTCCATTAAGACAAGATTGGTGTGGAAGAACTTAATCCCACTGATTACTTTGGGGATGAAATGGAACTGTGCACGAGGCTTCCTCACCTGACCTCACTAATGTGCCTCTGGCTGAACAGGCTCTTTCTGGCTTTATCTGAGCCCAGACATCATCATAATCAGAATCACATCAATATCGCATCAGACTGGTTTTGTTGTATGAGGTTGGGCGGAAGTAGACAGGTAGTCTATCAGAGATAAATGGAGAGTTTGACCTGTGAGACTAATTGTGCTATATCTACCCCAGTGTCTCCACTTTCACCTAGTCTTCAGTTCCTATTACTGTCAGACTAGAGGCCTGCAGCTTGCCAAACACTAGGGCAGGGATGCAACCTCTCCCACTTATATCAGATTCATTGATTGGATAATTTGATTAGAATGTATAATTAAATCCCCCTAGGTTAATTTATTTGTGCTCTCAGGCAGCTTGTTTATCTCCTCTATCCCTCCGTGACATTTTCTAATCAGTCTCTCTTTCTCTCCGCTCTCACTGCACTGTGTGATGGAGAGCACGTCCACAGCAGAAACCTGGTTGTCGCAGAACTGCAATAACATGGAGTTAGTGAAAAGTCAACAGAGAAACCTGAAATTATTGACTGACTTATGGATAAACTGTAATGAAGATCAAGTGAGAGTGAAAGCACAAGCACTGATATGGCTATTTTGGGGAAAAATCTTTAGTATGGTGCAGCTGAAGCGCAAAAGGAAAGCATAATAACCCTAGCTAATAGTGAGATGAGCAATAAATGGAGCTAGAAAGTGTGTGGTGTTGCTAATCATCGTACATTTAATTACATTCTGCTTTAACTTGTATATTAATATCAGCAGCTAAAACCGATATTATATTAAACAACTAAACATGACTCACAATTGGACAACATTTGTCTTTTCAATACATCTAATCTGTCTCACTTTCTCACTCTTTTGGCCAAAATTGCTTAAATTTCTAAAACTCTTGCATATGTTTTCCCACATCTGAGCTTCATCTGCAATATGCAGAGTTTTTTGATCAAACTATCCCTGTTAATTGCACCTTTACTGCCTCTTAATCTTCATTAGTGACAATTCATAGTTTACTGATCCCTATATCCTTTTACACAACATTCTTACATTACACTAATGAGTCAAAACAGCGTGTTTTTGCTGTAGGTGTGTTTCTATCCTGTGCACACGTATAAATCTGTACTGCCTTCCTCCTACTTCATCCTCCAACTCTTCATCATGCATTTTCGCTCCCTCCTTCCAAAATCCTGCGTCACCCTGCAGCCATCGCCGTTTACAGCACCCAAGCCTGCTCCTGTCCCAATTTTTCATTTTCCCCCCTTTTCTAGCCACACTGGCAGAATCCTTGAATTATTCATGCGCCTTTAGAAGTCAAGCGAAAGATTTTTTTTTTTTTTTTTGCCAACACCTTAGTGTCACTATACGCTCCCTTTGCACATCCATGTTTTCTCAGTCCCTCACTCCTTTCTGCTTCTTACCAACCGTTGCCCTGGCAACTGAAACATCCTGGAAGTGCATGATGTAGTGGGAGTCTGAAAAGGAGCGAGAGAGAGAGAGAGAGAGAGAGAGAGAGAGACAAACAGAGTACTTTTTTCTGCTACTCAATAAGTTTTGAGAAATGTTTTACAATTTAATTGGAAAAAAATGTACTTTTAATGATATAAGGCCAATCTGGATCGCTCTAATTATCTACTTGTAGTACACAGCATATACAGGAGGTCCCCACAAGACAAATATAGGTTTTTATTACATTGAATGAGTCGGGCAAAATCATTTTATTACTTCATCTATCAGACAATAAACATACGAGTCAAATGTCACATGTGCTCACCCAATCCCAGGTTTTGTTTGTCCAGAAGCCTTATTAGCGTGCTTTAAAAAACAGCAGCTAATGCTTAAATATAGTCAAATCTCAAATACAGTAATATATATCTAGTGTTATTACAAAATTATTATTACAAAAGTATTACATTTATAATGAACTCAGAAAAAATAAATAAATAACTTATTTTTTTCTGTTTTTTTTATGCCACCCAGAAAACGTCACAAAGAATTTCACAGCAAAGAAGAGTACTCTGTATAGTTTTGTGTAACCAATAAAATTCAAATAAACATTTTTATTACTCTAGAAAATGTTACTAATTTTAATCTTGAAATAGTTTAGTTTACTGTTACATTTAATATTAGAAACATTCAAAATCACTACAAATTGTAATTTAGAATAAGATAAAAAATAATCTAAAAATGTCTAGAAATATTGTAATGTTATAATAGGAATAGAATAATAAATATTAATAAATACTCGATACGTTTGACTGCATTGAAATTTTTTTTAAACTTGCTGATTTGTTATTTTGTGCATTAGGTTTAGAGTAATAGAGGAAAAATAAATATTCAGTGACTTTAGTTCTTGTTCTTGTATGGTTCCAGTACATTGAACATCCAGCTAAAATTTACAACACACCATGTCTTTTGAAAAAAAAAAAAGAAAGAAAATACAGTATGTTTAATGGTTACAGAAAAAAATAAGTCTGGATATAAATACTGCAAAAATATTCTCAAAGAAATGATAAAAGATTTGTTGGGAAGTCTGTAAACATCCCTGTCAGGAGAATGCGTTGAATCACAACTAATCAGCTCTGGCTAGGTGTGTTACAGCATTTCATAACACTAGAACACTTTCAGACAAAGAAATGGACAGTAAAAAGCAGTCTCTGGAAAACAGCTGCAGGACAACCAGAGAACAATAAGAAATAAACTGCAACACTCCATTCCTACACCCTAAACACACGCTGACCTCCTCTGCTTAAAAAAGAACCAGAAATGTGCATCAACATTGTGGTTTAGACAAATCAGAACTCACAGGAACAAAAGATGAAACCAAAATAGAATTTGGCATCAATTCAGTTAGTCATTTTTGGAAGAAGGGTTGTGCATGTGTTTCCAGGAACTCCATGTCCACAAAGACAAGATGGAGGTGGGAACATCGTGATCTTTCTTTGCAGAATGGACTTTAGCGCTGCCCATCATCTAAGAAAACATGAATCGAGCAATTCTTAAAAAAGGTTTGAATCTCATTAGCTAAGAAACTGAATCTGGAGAGAGGACGAGCATTTCAACAAATCAACATCTCAAACATCATTTCCTGACTTAGAAAGGATTTCCCTCACAAACTTGAGGAACTGAAGACTGTTTGATATCAGGAATAGACCAAAACTGAATCACAATGCTGCAAAAAGCAAATGATTTCTTACTGATTTCTTTCTCAATGCTGTAACTGCCAACAACAACAACAACTGACAACAAACTATTAATTCTGGTCATTTGTGGTGCCTGAGTAGTTTTTTTCCTCCATTAATTTAGTCTGAAATATGATCCAATCTTGATTCACCCATATGTCCACCTCCCATGGTTTTGAGACCTTTCCAGCCTGGTGAGCAGTGATAACTTATTCTGAGGTCCTCGCCGGTCTCTTTTGAGGCACGCCACACTTCTGTAATCCTGTACGTGGAAGACCAGACTGAAAACTTTATGTAGCATGGGAGAGTCTGCTAAATCCCCTTGATTGTATCATCTGACTTCGATTGCCCCTTTAAATGAGCTTGGAATCCTAAACATACTTTTTCTCATGAAAATCAACTATTCATCAATTTCAACTATTCTGAGAAGAAGAGGAAGACTTTAATTGTGCTTTTTTCCACCCATATGTCATGATACATATAGCACCACAGAGCAGAGAAGGTTAAAGGCTTTGCTCAAGGGTCCAGCAGTGGCAGCTTGGAACTAGATGAATATCTGATCACATTACAGGTCAAATTTATACAGATATACAGAACATTAGAAAGGGTTCACAAACTTTCTAGCAGCAATTATTTTTAGAAATACAGCCTTTTTTGGTCAAATTTCTGAATACAAACTCAAAAGCCATTCTGAAAATTTGAAGTGGATATATTATGCACTTGAAATAAATTAAATAAGAAGAAAAGTGTCTGAATTTGTATTTTTCCTTCACTTTGTAATCTTTTAATGCATACTGTACAGCATTTTCATCAGTTATCATCCAATCCACAACCATTTGTGTTCCTAATTCTGAAAAGTCTTGAATTCAACCATGATAATGAATTTATCTGTTAGAAATAGATTTATTTAGTCTTAAGCATAGTTAAGTGAACAGAAGAGTTGCACAGGCTAAAGTACAGAGGTATATATAAACAACAAATATCAGCAGCCTAGTCTATCAAATTAATTGCATGGCCAATGTACATGTATAGCGTCTCACAGGGTGTTTGTATGGCAGACAACACAGAAGTGCCACTAATGAGAAAGTGTTTATTCACAATGCTCACTGAAACATTATTAGTATCAGTCAGGACTGAAACAAGATCAATACATAGGGCTCGATCAAAGGCCTTGCTCAACATATTGTGTACATCACATATTGTCGGTTAAAAGCAATCCGTTTAAGGCATGCACAGGCAAGTCTGCACAAAGTTAGGATTATAGAAGCAGTCGGGCTCGTCATAATGCAAGAAACATTAATTTCATAGGGAAGAAAAAGCATCAACCTCTGGCACTGGTGGCTTACCCAACATTATGGGTGAGATAATGCAGTGAAGGAAAGTACATTCACTGAGCAAGAAGAACAAAAAATAACTGGCATAGAGTGCATTTTACATGTCCTTTAAAAATACATCTTTTTAATCAGCTGGAAATGAAAGGACATGGAAAACTGGCAAAACACAAACAAACCCAGAGACTGATACTCTGCTGGTGTTACTGAAAGATTAGATGATTTCTTCTTAAAGTCACTAAGCTGCATGTGGATTCTGGTAATAAACTGTGTAAACATGTGAGGTCAAAGTTCACACCTCGGAAATGTACCAGTAAAACCTGACAGCCAAACTGTTGACTGCAAAGCTATGGTGCTTATATACAGTATATGTATAATCCACCCAGAGGCAACAATTTTGAAATACGTAACCATAAAAATATGTTAAACGATTAATATAGTATAACAATAGAATGCATGAAACCACTGCAGTGATAACAGTCGAGGATTTGCGTTACTAATAATCTAATATTCATCAAAGAATAACGCATAGGCCGAAGGTAGCAGTACAAATATATATACATATAAATATATACATTAGTATATACATTAGGAAAGCTAGCAGTGCAGGCAGAGTACATATCTTCAGCCAGTTAAAGCATTTCAAGAGAACAGAAACAAAGCCAAGTTTCTCACATAACTGCGCAGCATCTTTTGGATTAATGCTAATTATAAAAAACTAGGCATGCTACAGGTTATTTAATATTTGAGGGAAGCGAGAGAAATGAACAAAATGGTGCACAATAAAAAACATAATAGATGTTGTCGTTGTTATGTAAAACGCAGCAAAGATTTCAGTCCAACACAAATTCTTCAGCCCATTCTTTTCAATATCCCCACATTTTAAACATCCACGTTTATAGATTTTGTCCACTAAGAATACAGAACAAAAAATACGGGTCCCTGAACATTGTGTAGTAATGTAGAAAGTATTGAGTAAAGTACTCAACTGACCTCCAGTTTTATTTAAGCCCAGGCTTAGACCCAGTTCATTGGTTCTGAAAGACAAAAGTCCAGAAGATTTACCTCTGCACACTTTGAATCCTCCAGGTGTTTACTCTAGTGCCACCTTGCCCTCTAGTGGACAAAACTCATTTGTGCAGATTTTAAACCGACAACTGACAAGAAGACTCTGTAACCTGCATGTCACTGGACCCGGCATGTGGTCGCGGTGCTTAACCATGCTGTAAACCGCGTCGTATACAATTTCCGTAAATATCACGTATTTACAAAGTGCTACAAAACGAAGGACTTGCCTTCTGAAAACCTTCACAAAATAGATAAAAAACACTCGTCACTTCCGTTCGGCTTTCGTTAATAAAACAGTTAGACTGTAAACATCAACCATGTAAAACAGGGGATCTATGGGCATTTTACTTTTTTCGCCAACAAATTAAGCGAGAAAGAGTTTACGCAGAAAGTACAATTAGACTCTTTCATGACAGACGTACATAATAAAATATATATGAAATAATAAGCAATGTTGAAATATCACGTTTATGGGGACTGGGATATTTTGATCAACACGGGAACATCATCATCATTGTCATCATCATCATCTCTCTCTCTCTCTCTCTCTCTCTCTCTCTCTCTCACACACACACACACACACACACACACACACACACACACACACACACACTAAAAAGCTAGCTTTCAGACACTTGGCACAGATTCTGTTTTGGCATAGTTATCCAAACAGAAGTGAATTCAGGTATCACACTGTTGAATGACATAAAAATGACTTAATCAAGGGATTAGATTCAACTCTGTTGATTTTGCATTTATGGGATGTAATTGTGCAGGCTGTTACTGGTCTTGTAAACATTAAGATCTACTGTGTGCTGTTACACAAACTATAAAAAAAAGACAAAAGTGCTAACTTAACACTAATTCCTCTTCACATGGTTACACTGGTCTGGTAAGAAAAGGAAAGGGGGAGGGTACGGGGGAATACCGCATTACCCCCTCCCTTGTACACTCTCTCTCTCTCTCTCTCTCTCTCTCTCTCTCACACACACACACACACACACACACACGCACACACAAACACTACGACCAATCGGAAGGCTTGTCTACATCCTTCTCTACTGCAATTCCTTGCATCCCTCCATCTCTAGAGTATCTTTTCATCAGCAGTTTGCCACCTCCCTCCCCCCTTCCCATCCTCCCTCATCTCATCTCTCCATCTGTGTGAAACAAAGGACTGCAGCTCAGTTCAGCCCTGCTCCCCCTCCCTTCTTCCTACTCCACAGCATCAATGCACTTTAGTTACCGCCAACCGGTCCAGAAGCTCATGTCTTGTGCTGTCTGTGTTTGTGTGTGTTCACCTGCATTGGTTTCTCTCACCTCTGTAAATGTGCCAAACATTAGTTTGTGGACTTAAGTACATATATCAAAAAGAGATAACCGATGCAGGAGACACACAGTAGGAGTGCGCATGCTAGTATCTTTTATTGGCTTGCTCCTCTGGGATTTCGATCGTGTCTAGAAGAGAATGCTGGATGGAGATTCTGTTTGCTGGGTTCATCAGATTCTTAGCCTGTTTCCTTTTCACTGTCTCTGCTTCACCATCCACATTTCAGTCATTTCCTTTGCTGCCATTATATTTAGTATTAGCTCTTCTCTTTATCTACGAATACTCTTTCATGTATTCTATATACGAACTGCCTCCATCAAACATCTTGCTCTTTTATACTTTCTCTCTCTCGCTCTCTCTCTCTCTCTCTCTCTCTCGCACACACACACACACACGCACACACACCCTCACACACTCACACACCCTCACACACACACAAACACAAAGGACTTTAGACAGGAAATGAGATCATTAATGCCTCTTTG
>JAOTRN010000025.1:17637696-17649941 GCA_028566695.1 Bagroides melapterus | reverse complement strand
TTTTAACTATTAAAATAATCTGGATTTAAAACATAAATCTTCCATTCCTAATGTCATGTGGAACAATATTCATGGGAGACAGCAGGGAGACAGTGATTAGCCGTCATATCTAAAAAAAAATGACAGAACCAAGATATCTATTGATATTTTTATTTATTTAAAAAGATTTACACTTGTATTCAAGTTAACAGACATGACAGACTTGATAGAAATGCTGGTTTAGTAAAGAAACAGTGAGTGATAAGGATGGAAAAAAAAAACCCAAGAAAATAGAGAGGAAGCTCTTTGAAACGGATTGCATGATCTAATCTGAAGGGGGGAAATGAAGAAGTATTACTGAAGGTGATGTGTGTGTGTTTTTTTTTTTTTAAGATATCTGATGTGGAGTTCCATGAAGACATCAAACACTCTTCTCTCTCACACATCAACACACAGAACAAACATTCTTAAAGGAGCAGTTTGTAATTTCTAGAGCCCTCTGCTGCCTGGTAAGGCATGAAATGAGGGCAGACCTGAGCAGCTCTGATCTGGCTGGGGGTGGAACATATTTCCGGGCCAGAAAAGTGTAAACGGAAGCCTGAGATAAAGACATGAGCCGGTCCACTCCATGCCAATACTGCAAATCACAGTTTTTCTAAGGTATCTTTGAAATTACGTGATTATTACAGGTCGAGATACATTTACACATTACAAACTGCACTTTAAAAATCACACTGGGATCAATTACTACAGCGGTGCTACCTAGCGGCACACAGACCAACAAAATGTTATGTAAATCTGTCCACTAGACGTAAACTGAATTCTTGCTGCCAGTGTCATCACTTTTTTTTTTTTTTTATTAAGTTATTAATTATTATTTATTTATTTTTATCATCATCCTGGCATATATAGCGGTCCACATCATTCACTGAGACTATTAGTAGTAGCTGTTAGTCAATACTGGAGGTGGAGGCTGAGGAAAAAAAGATCTCTCTCAACTCCACTTGATCCTCTGCTTTCAAAGTAAAGGAGAGGAAAAAAAACAAGAAAAACAAAACAAAACAACAACAAAAAAAAACAAGTGGAGAAGGTGAGCTAAAAACGGGCTATACCGTCAGGGTTTCTCTCAGACATACAAACATTACATAAACACACATGCACAAAGGTCAAGTAGAAAAAGATCTGCATAGCTGAAACAGTATTGTGAATACATGTATATAAATATATAAAAGTAGGTAGTGTGTGGATGAGCAGGAAAGCGGCTGGTCTGGGATCAGGAGCATTTCCAAACACACACTGCCAGGCTGCCGCCGAAGAACATATACAATAGATTCTTTACTTCATGAGTCACCTCAAATCCAAAACCCTCGCCGATTACCACGTGCCAGGAACTCCCAAACTTCTTATCCATGGACTCCTTTATCATCTTAGCTGCACTCTGAGGAAGAGAATAATGTGAGTCACTTCAACATGTTCATCTAGGACCAAAAAGGTGATATCTTCTGAATATTCATGACCTATGATTTCAGATTGTTGGTATTGGCTAGTATTTTTGGGACTTGTTTTAAAGGTATCGGGATGCTTCCAGCAGATTTGGCATCCCTGACTCGATTACAAGACTGCTCTGAGTCAATCAACCCACATTCCTGAATTTATCAAAGTTAACAGAATGTATGTTAGCTTTTACCGAACGAGTAGGATACAGTAACAGCCCAGATGGCTACACTATCAGGGTCTGGCATGATGTAAGAGTATAGACTTTGGGCCAGACAGACTGAGAATTTGTCAGCACTCCTACGAGTGTGGGTTGGATAACAGATCCATGTACAGAGCCAATTCAGCACCTCTCCTCTTACCTGGCCATGCCTGAAATTATACACAGTTCTAACCTCATTATTGGTGGCAAACTTTTCACAGGCTGTGACACACAGCTCCAGAGTTTCGACTCTCATCTCCTCCGGCATATCTGTGTGCTACAACAGAAACAAGGTCAAATTTAGGGTTTTAAATCCAAATCTTATAAACGTTGAAATGACATCACTTTTTATATGTGGCTCTCACCAAAAATAACTGCACAATATATTGCTCAACTGTTCTATGGCCAGATATGTGATATTCGCCTCATGATTTTAATTTCACAGATAAATGGTTTAAAGTTGAACTCAAGAGTAGCAAATAAATGTGAAATCTGTTCTTGTTAACTCTCAATAAGTCCAAGTCCAAAAAAAGGTGTGAAAGAATGAAGTGCTTAGCTCAAGAACAACAAAAACGAAAAAGATGGAGATAGAAGCATCATGTTTCAAAGTCAGCAATCAAGAAAAGCCTTCACCAGAGCAAATACAGAGGGTTTAAACCAAGACAGAGAGTACAGGTGAGACTCTAAAGCAGGAAGACCAGATTAAAGTTTGCCAAAAACATGTGATTTGCAGGTAAATGGTTAATAATGGAACATGCCCCTTGCATTTATTGGTCTGATGTGAATAAAGCAGCAGGATGAAGTCTGAAGTGTATAGAGCTATATTATCTGCTTAAATTCAAGTCAAACCCCTGACCTGAATCTAACACAAAACTGAAGGTAACGTGCACCAAGAATAAGCAGCAACTGAGGACAGGTGAAATTAAAGCCTGGCAGAGGATCTCTGAGAAAGAAACTCAGTCCCCTGAGGTCAGTGGTCTATATACTGTGGTAAACAATTAAGATAATGATACCAAATGTTCATGGTACTGTGAATGTGAATTTTAAAGGTCCTTTGTTTTGGTATACACATTAGTGAAGAAATGAATTATGAGGATATGTTGCATTGTAAATGTCAGATACAGTCCAGCCAGAAACAGATGGGTCTCTTGACCTCCCTTGAAACAAAGCAGTATGACTGGGTTTAACACGCTGTTCTGTGTGGGAGTGTTCCAGTGCTTTTGCATCTGCAGTGTATGTGTGAATTGACACTTTTCTCTGTACTGAAATTTGCAAAAATTGTTTCCTCAAAGCTCGTTTATAACGAGAGTTTATAATATCTACGAGGTAAGAATTAAATTCTGCAAGATACTCTTTAATTATTTTATTGCACATATTTGCAAATTTAGTTATAAATCTTAGTATCTATTTATGAGGCACTGAAGCAAACCAAGTAGCCAATGTTAATTTAATAACTTGCATCTAGTAATATAAATACAAATTGTCTTCAAATTTGGTAAAAAAATGAACAGAAGACATTTATCTGGATGGAAATAAACAAGAGAAACAAGATGTATGAGGTGACATCTGCATTCAGATGACATGGTGTTCAACAAAATGAGTTGGAAATGAATTTAACCTCCACTGTTTTTTTTCATGATAATATCTGTATTTCATGCCACATCTTTAATGAAACCAGATAAATATTCTAGATTTCTACACCCTGAATTAAATATGGACACTATATCTATTTCTGAAGGGTTGCTGTAAAAATAAATACATACCCTAATGAGAGGAAAGCTATGTAGTCGCTTGTAGTCTGCCTCCTCTTTTTTACTTTCTCCCGTTTCTGCCATTTGGATTTCTGACTAAAGAAAAATGCAAACAGAAAACTTGAACATCAGGCTGCCAATACTTTAGATTAAAGAGATATTCAAAGTATTATTTCCTGATATGCTGGTGTATCAAGCACAATAGGTATGAGAGATCACGCAGAGAAATGTGCATGTTGAATACTGCTACAGACAAGTCATAAACCATTTGCAGTTTAAAGACAACGCTGCAGAAATATGAATGAATGAATAACCCTGCTAACAGAAAGCACAACAGAAAGCATCCTGATTATTTTTATTTAGGTCAACAACATAAATGCAGACATTCTTATTCCCTTAAGTACTCTGTAAACTGGGGTATACGACCATAGATATACCGCACCTAAAAATTGACCGACGTCCTAAGAAGAGGCTAAATAATAACTACAACTATTTCAAATACAAATACATACCGGTGGGTATATAGATGTAAATACATATTTTGCTATCAATTATCCAAGTTACCTTGGGCTGACTAGCGCGCTAGCAGAACAATGGAAGTCAGTTTGTTATGCTAACTACAAATGAGACTATCTTGTTAATTTCCCTTCAGCGGTTTTCCCTATAGCTCTAAAGCATACATATTGTACATGGAATGTTTTGGAAAACTAATAAGGACTGTATAGTCATAACCCTACTGGCTACTAGCAAATTTGTTTTGGGCTAAATGCTAACAGGCTAACATAGCAACCACACAGGCGTTAGCTACCCTGGCTAGTTTGTGCACATAACATAAAAATAAAACCCAACGGACTAATTAAGAATAATTAACATCTGAAACATTTTACACTCGGTGGGTGACGTTACCGCTGTCTCGCGCTGCGATGAAACTTACTTTCTTCAACTACCGTTGACATGGAGACAAATCAGCCATAGCAACCACGGAAGAGGACACCCACGTGATTGTACCAGTTCCGGCGTCGTGTCTGTGGAAAAACCAGTGCGCTGACAGTGAGAGAGCAATTAAAGAAAACAAATTAGTTTTGTGTTTTATTTTTAACTAAAAGTGGTTAGCCTGAATGGTACATAAACACTTTTATTAGAGCTGTAACTGCACCTAATTGAAACTAATTCTAAAAATGATCATTATATTTCTTCACATACCTTTTCAGAATCAGAATAAGAATCAGATTTATTGCCAGGTACCAGGGGCGCTGCTAGCAATTTTAGGCCCTATAAAAGAATATGAGGTTGGGCCCCATCGTACCAATTCCACACCAATAAATCAGATCTCAGAGGGCCCTCAAAGTGCATGGGCTCTTAGAAACATCCTAACTTTACCCACTTAATGGCACCCTGGCCAGGTACTGTAGGGTCTACATGTACAGGAGTCTTGGTGTGCTGGTGCATGGTAATTATAAAGAAGCATAAATATAAGAAACGAAATAAAAATAGCACTAATGAAGTTATTTTTTTCTTTAAGTTGTAATATATGTAATATTTTTTAACTGAATATTTGAACTGGCCACTTTGCACATGCTTCATTAGTGTACAATTCATGTTTGTATGAATTGAATGAATTGCACACTAATGAAGCATGTGCAAAGTGGCCAGTTCAAATATTCAATTAAAAATATTACATATATTACAACTTAACGAAAAAATTAACTCCATTAGTGCAGGATATACAATAGTGGACCAGTGCAAATGCTCCCAGTTTGAGGAAGGAAGGTGCATTATAACAGTCAGATTTGTGATTTGTGTCCAAGGTGGCGAATAAGAGATCATGCTGGGTGCTGGATATCATTGATTAGGAGAGTTGCGAATGGAAAGAATCTGATTTTGTGGCGTGAAGTTTTAGACTTTTAGTGCCTCAAAGAGATTGTGGCCATAATAAGAGGGGTCAGTCACAATCTTAACTGCCCACTTCAGGGTCCTGGAAGTGTACAGGTCCTGAAGAAATGGTAGTGGCAGCAGAGTACCAAATGGTGATGGAGGAAGTGAATATAGTCTCTGTGATGGAGTTGTAGAAGTACAACATCATAGCCTTGTATTATCTATTTTCCTTGTATTACCAGATTTCTTAAAACAATAATTTCTTATTTTAACCTCGTGACATATCCATAATACTGATGTGATTACAAAAATGATACATTTCTGTATTAAATAGTACACAGTAACATACTGTTTTCACAGAGCAGTATGGGTGGTAGATGATGAGTTCGGGTTACGGTTTGTATATCTGTATTCACGTTCTCCCAGTGTGGGATTCTGCTGACTTCGCTGGTTTCCACCCACCTCCCAAAAAAAGCATGCCATAGGGTTGCTTGGCTTAGCAAAAATACCCCTAGGTGTGATTGAGGGTAAATGTATGTGCATGGTATAAGGCGTTGAACTGGCTTCCATCCAGGCTGTATTTCTCCATTGCGACCATCCATCATGGCTCTGACCAGTATAAAGTGCTGAATATTTTCACATACAGTGCATGCTTCTCTCTAGCCTGGAAACATTTAAAATAACATAGACTGAAATAGCAGCCTATGCTTTTCTTATTAACTTAAATTGCTTTTTTTATTATCTTAAATAATTTTACATATTCAGTGTATGTGAGATTAGATGTGATTGCTCATATTTATGGCAAGGTCATGAAGCAATCCATACAATATTATTTTTAATTGTATATTTTTTTCACAAACAGAAAAAGACTACTACTCTAGTAAAATTCACTTTCACACAGCGGACTGAAAAGACTGTACGTGTCCCATTTTCTTTTGAAAGTAGGTCTACACTGTTGACCTAATCAGAGGATCGTGGGAAATAGCTAATTCACTTGAAAAATGTTACACATCTATGTTCTATGCCCCAATTTCACAATCACCACATCCAATTTACAGTGTCACCCCAGTTACAGTAGTTATCTTACTGATGGAGAAGATAAATGGAAAAGGTGAAAAAAAAAAACTTTGTTTAAAGACTTTGACATTCATTTACTGGATGTAACCTGGACGAAGATTATGCTTTAAATTGTATGTGTTGTATTTATTATTGTCCTCAATGTAGTTTCTTTGTCAAGTGCAATGTACATGTAAAATGATTATGGAACACAAGAGAATGGTTAATTCCAGGGGCAGAAGGTCCACTGTATGGCACAAGGGATTGGGACTGTGATTTCTCTGTGAATAAAAGCACTTTTTTTACAGTTAACTTATTCCACTCTTCCATTTTATAACCACTCTTGCTTGTTTCTTTCTCCTTTTAGACAAAAACAATGAAAGCCAAAGTAATCTATTACATAGTTTGTCAGTAGCAATATAGTAGCAGTTAAATTTTTTCTTCTACTTCAACGGCTGCAAATTTATAGTCTGTTAAGACGTTTCTCATGAAGTACACTATATTGTAGAGTTTGTAAGATTAATAAAAGTAAGCGATCCTTTCATTTTATCACTTAATTTGCTAATGGACCATCCAATAACATTACCTTGTTTAATTTAACATTATTCATTTAACAGAACAGAAACTTGAAGAAGTTACTCAGAAGTTATGAAAATGTATTAGAAAGTCTTTGTAATATATTATAAATGTAAAAGTGGAGGCCATAGAGATGAAATACAAAGGACAAAATTAGTTCTTCTTCTTCTTCTTCTTCTTCTTCTTCCTCTTCTTCTTCTTCTTTGGTTTGTATTTCAAATAGTGCAATTGTACAGTTTTTTATGATCTGTAAGTGCTGAGCTCAGGGATAAACACCTTGCATTAATATACTATATACTTTTGTAAGGCAGTTAGATGGAGAGATTTTGATAATCAGTTCAGTCTGCACTCCTTCTGGAAGGCACATGATAGGTAATGAGAAATAGTAAAGAGCAGACAGAAAGGATGATAGGACTGTAAATGGGGTGACATTTTCACTTTTTTGATTAGAATAACCAAAAGAGATGATATGAACAGGTAACGAGGTGTGGTTTCCTAATATCGTCTCACCGAGTTCTTTCTTGCCACCATCTCCTCTGGCTTGCTCATTAGGGATAAGTTTAAATTTTATACCATATATCTTGATTTATATATTTCTGTACAGCTTATTTGCAGTAATGTTCGTTGTTAGAAATGCTATACGAAGAAAATTGAATTTAATGACAGACTGAAAGACTGGAGCTTATATATGTAGACAGAAAGCACTAGAGATACACATATAGTTCTACGGCAAGCAGCTAAGATTTGAGTGTTCCATTTTGATTATTGTAAAAATCCCTGAACCTGCATTTCTTCAGCACAGTAAATGTGTTTAGATGTCAGGGTTCTGTAAAAACCTAGTATATTCGTTTCCATTACAGGCTCCAGCCAACTCCAATATGTGTTATTTAGATGAACTAATTCATTTATTTTATTGACATTAACAACACATTGTATTAATTTGTGTAAAACAACCGATGCAGTGTAGAATGTTCATTACTGCTCCAGACCAGAAGACAGTAGGATGGGAGAAAGGAAGAATAAAAGAAAGACCAGCTTTGTAAATCTCGATGTTCTTGTATATCTAGAAGAGGCTTTTCTGTGATAAAGCCTGTAAAACAAGCACGTGTTATTACTGAGCATGCCATGTGACCTAAGCTGAGCAAAGAGTGTCATGCTTGTGTTTATAGCTCTGTAGCCAGACGTGATGGAATGGTTGCTAAGTAACGGCAGCAGAGCCCGAGAATAAACGATAAGAAGCAGAATACACGCGTGTCACGCTTTCATTGAAAGCCAAGGCTATGAAATGAAAGAAAAAACAAATGGCTGTACATAAGAGTAAAATCAATTCTACTCCTCATAGTAAAACGTTTTGCAGAGTGAAAGAATGAGTGATAGAAAATTTTCGAAAAGCAGTAGGGTGCAAAAAAAAAAGAGCAAAAAGTTCCTGACACAAACAACGTTTTTCTTTTTAACATGAGTGATTTTATGTATACACCAAGTACATGACATCACAGTGACCACGTAAGTTCAAACTTTAAACAAATAACAGGCACCGCATTAACATTAACAACCAACCAGACATTAATGCACTCTAAAGAAGATAAACAGTGAATAGAAATGATAGATCAATAGTTCTTTTCAGTCTTTTCAGCTGTCAAAGTTTCATTCTTGTGCTACTGCATGCTGCTGCCATAAACAGCACTCATGAAAATGTGCAAAACAATATTCATATAATTCTCAGCTTGTCCCTCAATTGGAACAAGCGCTAGTCCACCGTGTGCTGCCGGGTTCAGTTTCTGGATGGAAAACTCGAACCGAACCTTTGTGCCTCATGTCATCTCTGTACTCAGAGATTAATAAAATACTCTGATCAGATATAAATATATACACAACATACACAGTATATTACATAGTACACTTCCCATGGGATCTCATTTCATATGGAATGTGGAGTTAATCACAGTTATAAAAAAAAAAGATAATGATACAGATATCAATAATAATGGCTTAAAGAAATGCAGTGCATCATGGGTTATTGACTGTATTTAGGACCTTACAGAAGGTCAGGTAGGAAAACAGTTTGAGCCAAGATTTCTACCAAAATAAAATACAATAATTCCATAAGTGGGTGCAGGTAAACATTCCTCAATCGCATACATACAACAGACCTTTTCTTTTTGCTTTAGTGTATTGACTTAATAAAAGGATTTAAAGAGCAACTGATCAAAAACTGGACATCAAGCTGTGCTATATCTTATTTTAATCATTTAAACAAAAACACTTGTAGTTCCATTACTAGAATATTTTACAAAACCAAAAATAAAAAATAAAAAATGGGGCTATAAGGTTAGCTCATCCAGGGAGTGAGGCTTATTAATTCCTTTGTGCTGTTCTTTCAGAAACAAGCAACATGCTCATCTACATTCCACTTCATCCACAGTGAACAATCACTGAAAATCAACCCTTGAAAATGGAAATGTTTTGTTAAGGGCAAAAACACAATCTTCTAAAGTCATGATCAGCTCCTAGGCATTAAATAACTCCTTCAGGATGTTCATTAATTAGTTGAGCTGCAAAAATAACCAAAATCTCCATAAAGCTTCTACTGGCAAATACATATTATAGAGTGGAGCTGGTGGTGGAGTATGAACATGGAGTTGTGAGTAAAACATACTGTTGGAGCTGATTTTTCTTAACTGAATTTGCCAGCCGTTGAAAAGGTTTAAATGTAATACTGATGAGTTATGAGGTTAAAAATGAATAATATAATATGAGACAATCATCCATCCATCCATATTCTGTACCTCTTTATCCTACACAGGGTTATGGGGAGCTTGCAGTCTATACTAGGGGGATTCAGGGCACAAGGTGGGGGACACACTGTAGAGAGCTCCAACCCATTACATTACATTACAAGGCACAGTCACACACACAAACTCTGGACAATTTAGAGGCAGGAATCAAACCTGCTTTCCAGAAGGTTTTTTCCCCTTTCCACCACACTCCCCATAACACCATCATTTTAACATTAATTCAGCTTGTCACAAGCATTGCAATCAGTTCTAAGTTTGGTTCATGTTAGCTGAAGATATTCATTCTATAATATCTTCAACATGAAGAATAACAAAAATATAAAGTGCAAGAAATGAACAAATATAATGCCTGAATGTTACTCTCATTAACACAAATTAAAAAGAAACGAAAATGGAATGTTTGTCTCAAAGGTTTCTCGAAAAATCCTTTCTCTTCCCCAAAACAAACAAAAACCTCACAATACTCACAATATTCTTATAGTTGGAACTTAAGTAATTGCTTTAAATAAACATTCCACACCACATAAGCATTTTCAGTATCCTTAGAACCTGAGCTTGTCTCAGACACCCACCACCCCGTCCTCGCCTCACATGACCTCCTGATGTGACGCCTCACTCCTGCACGTTAGTACGATGACTGCAGTGCTCAGCCGACTGCTTGGTGACGCCTCCAAACACTTCTACTTCACGGCTGGTCCAAGGGACTACATTACCCAGCATGCCTGTGCTGCAGTGGGCTAATGCAGAAAGCTCTGCCCGAGTCAGCGGCCGGTCCCACATGTTAAACTGAGAGAGATCTCCAAACAGAGCTCGTGATGCCTCGAAACGAAGTCCACCCACTGAACTCTGCATGGAGGAGAAGACAGCAGTCAGTCTGCATCCCTGCCCACTTTGGGCACTATAAAGAACTGTAAATGTTGAACAGCTTGTTGAAGGATTCCAAGCTTCATCCCATAAACACTTGAAAGAAACTTCTCCATGTTCATGGTAATGAGAACAGAAGCATCAACATAACACCTTATCAACTATGGACTGTTTAGATGCTGAGTTTCTTGGAAGACTGAACATGGCAGTCCAAATTTAGCTAAGTGAAAAACAACCGCATGCAAGGACTGCAAAACTAAAGCACTAATTAATCACACTCCTTTACAGGTGATGATACAGCTATATCTGTTCTCTTTTAGTAGTTCTGGAGTTTTTGTAAATAATCAATTTGAACCTTTTTCAATAGATAGATAGATAGACAGATAGATATCTTGGCTAAAATGGGAGGGTTGTGTCAGGAAAACCTGAGCCAGATTAAATATGTGGATCGTTGTGGATAGTCTGCTGCGGCTTCCCGGGAACAGGGACGACAACATTTATCCTTGATTGCGAATAAATCCTTCTTTTTGAAAAGCTTGTAAATTCCCAATATATTTATATCTACACTTGCGTAGCCCTCATGTCTGGAAAGATAACTAACTGTGCGGTTCTCAGCTCAGCTGGCCGTCTTGAGAGCCAGCCAGTATATGACTCACCTGTTCCTGGCCCAGGACGAGCGTTCCTCCGGGACGGATGTAGTGGCGGGTTGCCAGGTCCTTCCCCTCACCTTTCAGCTTGCCTCCCACGTAGGCGTGCCACACTCCTCCTCTCCTGTTCCAACTGACACACACATGCTGCCAAGACCCAGCCGTCAGATTCAGATAGAACTGTGCCACCTAGAGGAGTAAGAAAGAGTTAATGAATATTTCATCAGCGTTCTTTCCTCTCAGCACCGCTTTAGGGTAAGCTTAAATACTCTCATACTGAACTGCTGCTCATAACGAGAGGCGAGGGGCAGAGAGCAAATCTCATGAATGTCAATTAAGTTATTATTTTAAAGGTTTACAGTCACAGATACACTCTAACCATTAGCAGGGCTATAAAAAAATGTAAAGGCCAGCAACAGCATGAAGAGGAAAATAAAAACACAAGCATAATGGTGTAATCATTAACCAACCATCATAGTGATCAGTTAAAAGCCACTTAATGAGGCTGTTCTGTCCTACACACAATACAGTAATAGAAACCAGGGCGCCGATAAAGGGGGAAAGTTAGCACAATTCTAAGGGCCCATGCACTTTGGTACAGAATGGGTGTGGTTGGGGGCCCAACCTCATATTCTTTCATGAGGCCCAAAATTGCTAGTGGCACCCCTGATAGGAACAACGCTATGTAAAAATATTGCAAACTAAAATAAAATGTTTATTTAAAAAAAATTAAGGTATATTAAACTTTCTTTCTGTCTCTCTTGCAACATCATCAAGCTCAAGTCTGTCAAGGCTTTTCTGATATACTATAGATTCTAGAACTATTAAGGAACCCCATTAAGAAACCTAGACAATTGAAGAACAATTATTTAAACCATATAGATTCTTTATGCACATCACGGTAAATCAGTGGAATATTCTGGAAAACATGTGTTGTGTGGGCTATTGGCAAATATTCCTTTAAAAAAAACAACAACTTCTGGCTCAAATCCAATATATAACAGAA
>JAOTRN010000025.1:17511897-17526791 GCA_028566695.1 Bagroides melapterus | reverse complement strand
AATGGGCAAAGGAATGGGACTCTGACAATATCTAGTTAAAGTCAACAAGAATAAGAGAAAGGTGAGGGGAAAGGGGGCGAAAAAAAACATAGAGACGTGCAGACGACGCGCAAAAATCAAGTTACTGCCATTCCGTATAATATCATTAAATTTAACACCGAAATCATACTGAGTATGTCTTTTAAATGCAGTTTGATACATTAAATTGTGCTGCTCTTTGATTTAACAGTTTCTACCTTCATTTAAAAAAATCATGAAACTTTAGCTCAGGTTAGTTTCGCTCTTTATTCATATTCTTTTGCTGTGTAGCAAAACACTGCCTCACGTACAGCTAAAGCTGGGGAAGAAACACAAATACACCTTGAACAGAATGCAAAGGAACAAATACGTTAAATCAACGAAGAGAAACTAATCACAAAGCAATGGTAGAAGAATAAATAACAATAATGTTAAAGCCGTTTTCTTATTATTACATAGCACCGTCGTATTTCAAGAGGTCCATATTAAGTCAATAGAACTGCAAGCCTTCATTTGGCATCTGAGAATTTCCAGTGTTAGCATTCAAATTAAATAAGATGAAAATTAAATAAGAAAAGTAAGACGGTATCGTTGCCGTGTTTATGTGTTGTATATCGTTTGTTAAGTGGTTGTAACTTTAATAATGTATTATGTTTAATAATCCAGAAATGCTGGAAACACTGTTTAACACTGAACATATGCTCGTGAGTTATATCCATATTCCTTTCTCTCCTCCTTTATTCGTCACCTTCCTCATTTCAAATGAATAGAAAAATGAAAACACTTGTGTTACTCTATGTCTAGCTCACAACTAGATGACGTGAAGCTGTTCAGTATGTCTCAATGACACTATGACAGTGCTCTACTTGGGATCTTGCATGCTTCGGTTGTAAGGTTTTAAAAGTTCCCCTGAAAGGAATGGAAAGGAAAGGGAGATAGGGTTCAAGATGGAACCAATTTTTTTTTTTTTTTTTTGGGGGGGGACTTTATCAAACATTACACCGCTCGAATTAGCTGTGGATCTGGTGATTAAGGTCAGAGAGAAACTTAATCTCTCAGTTGGATGGAATATAAGCTGGATGGGAGCTTTCTGTTTTTCTATCTCCTTTACAACTTGCTTTCTGATTAAAGACAAGTTTCAGAGCCGATCTTTATTATTAAGAAACTTCTAGAAGAGCATTAAGACTGATTCATAATTTCAATCCTCCAGACGAGTGGTTCTAATCTATAGAGAATATAAACTGGATTTTATTCCAATTTAATTCTAGACTATAGTCTTTCCATTCCCCAGATCATCTAAGCCACTCTTCACTACTCAAAAGAACATTCAGTTTCATTTCTATGTTACAGAACTACGAAGCCACTTGACAGAGCTACGAGAGCAGTATTTTTATTCAATCTCTTCCATTTCAGTTTCTATAGGCCAGTGTTTCCATTCCAGTGAGTTCTAGATCAGTCTTTCTTGTTTTCTTTTTCTCTAGACCTAAACCAGTCTTTTCCATCTGAACAATCTTCTTAACGTTTTTAAAGAGTTCTGGGAGCTTCTAGATCAGTCTTTTAATTTCTGAGTGTTTCCAGTCCAGTGTTTGTTTGTTTTTCATTCCAGACTTTTAGGCAAGTCTCTTTTCAGCCCTAAAAGTTGCGACACTTTCCCATGCTCACTCCCTCAGCTCCATTGTTCCACAGAGTCAGGGCAGGTTTCCATCTGCGAGCATAACTTAAGAAAAGGACATCTGAGCGGTTTTGACGAGCCACTACTGGACAGTCCGTCTGAATCCAGAGCAAGCCATCTGTTTGTCTTAATGTCTTCTGTCCCCTTTAATAACAACACTGTTATTTATATCAAGGGAATATGGTAGGAATGTAGCTCTGCCCCTCTGCCAGATGCAAACTCTCCCAGAACAGGGTTACTGCATGAGGATTAGTACTAGAGGCTGTGGATCTCCGTGGACAGGAAGACATGAATAAATTATATTATTCAGGATAGTGCAACAATCTGGACAGGTACTGCGTCTTACACATCTATGAGAGAGAATAGAGAAAAAGAGAGGATTTATATATGATATGGTTCATCACAATAACTTCATTTTAATAATATTCAGTGTATGGGCATACATGCTTACACTGCAAAAAAAAAAGACTTTTTTACTTAGTAGTTTTGTCTTGATTTCAGTAGAAATAAAACAATAATAATAAGAGAAATCTGCCAATGGGGTAATATTTATGGGGTAAACTCGTTTCAAGATTTTTTTCTTTACCCCATTGGCAGATTTCTTTGCTTTTCTTATTATTATTGTTTTAACTAAGAAATTTAGTCTAATTTTCAGACAAAAAATATCAAATTTAAGTGAATTTGTGCTTAAGAAAAGCAAAGAAATCTGCCAATGGGGTAAGAAAAAAAATCTTGAAATGAGTTTACCCCATAAATCTTACCCCATTGGAAGATTTCTTTGCTTGTCTTAAGCACAAATTCAATTAAATTTGATATTTTTTGTCTGAAAATTAGACTTAATTTCTTAGGTCTTTATTTAAGAATTTTTAGTTATTTTTACTGAAATCAAGGCAAAAATACTTAGTAAGTAAGTCATTTTTTTGCAGTGTAGAAAGCAAGCTTCCTCAAGGAATCTTTGGATTAAAAATTGATTTTAGCTTTCTAGTTCAAATAAAACCCTTTTGAGATAAACCTTTGTTTTTGTAGGATTGAAGCATGAACGTGTGTGTTGTGTGTCTCACCTATGCATGCTACATGAGCATGGCCCTCATGACGGCTTTGCTTATGCGGTTGCGGTGCTTCCTCGATCTCTTCGATGTACGAGGGGGCAGTCGGATGGACGTGTGCGGAGTGGAGGTTTTGACCGGGGGATTTGTTGTGCTTTCTAGAAAGATAGATCATTAACAAATCAAATATGTTCAAAACCTTAGCTCTTGGATGTTATGAGTACACCTCTCACTAGCACATTGCAAGAACTTGAGAATTGCTAATCTGCTCACTCTACATGACTTGACTAGCAGTAGCTTACAGACAAGGCTCTCACAGTATGCAGGCTTCGATTGCAAGTGTACTGGATCTCCAAATCACACCTCTTTATGAAAATATATGCAAACGCTTTTTAAAAATTGTCACTATTTCGAACCATATCATGAATAAAGAGATATATACAGGACAGATTAGTGGAACAGATGAGAGCAGGGATGAACCACAGTTCCTTTCAGACTCATACAGGCTTTCTCAGTGGTGTGTTTGCTAATATTCACAGAGAGTTTCACACTATTAGCAAGAAAATCTGTACTAAATTCATTTAGTCATGTCATGTTACCTGTCCGTTGTGTAGTTGTGTGGCTTTGCTGAGGTCTGTGGTGTGTGTGGTGCTGTGTTTGGTCCTCGTGTTGACTGTGTCGTTGCGCTTTCAGGAACAGTTTGTGCTTTTCTTCATCAAGCCGCTTGTGAAGTAACAGCAGCTCCTCTTTCTCATCCTCTAATGCCTTTCTTTCCTTTAGCAAAGTGGATGTGCTTCTGGTCTCCTCTGTTCCCTCTTGAGTGCTTTCCAGTTCTGGGGTCTCATTTCCTTTAATCCTTGTGCTAGGTTGTGTTTCTGCATTGAAGTCATGGGCATGTTTTTGATTGATTTTCTCTGCAGGTTTAAGAACCACAGTCTGATTGGTCTGACCAACAGCTGCTTCACTGTGCAGCTGATTCTGTTTAGTCTCTGTTTGGGAAGTCGTGTCATTTCTGTGTGCTTGACTGCTCCCAGTACTCTTGCTGTGGCCTGCACACTGTATTATCTCTGAGTCATGCTGTGGAATCTGATTGGTTATTTCAGTGGGACTGACCCCATTCACTAATGACTGGTTAGTCAGCCTACCCATATTTATTGTAGTGTTTTTCTGTATTTCTACATCTTTGGCCTCTTTCTCTCTCGCTCTCTCTCTTGCCCTTGTTCCATTATGTGGTAGTAAACCTGTATCTTCTGTCTTACTGTGATTGGGCAGAGGATTTGTCAGTTTCTCAGAAGACCAGCTCTTTGTGCTATTTGAGCTGGTGTTATACTTCTTCCCCTCTCCAAGTAAATGACCTTTGATCTTTCCGTGGTGTGTCTTATTATGGCTCCAGGCATCCTGTCCATTTTCTAAGGGCAGCCAGCTGTGGCTTAGCAGATCCTCCAGTTTAAGTCTCTGGTTGGGTTTAAGCTCATCTCTCCGGTGAAGCTCGTCTTTATATCGTGGTTTCCCTGAGCGATCTCTCGCTTCTTGTTTGTGCGAAGGAGACTTTCTGCGGGAGGCTGGACGAGGAGCGGGCTGACAGCGGCACTCCACGTGATCGTTAACCGAGACTACGGCTTTATTGTAAACTGGCCGCATGTTCACATACTCGATCTTCATCACCTAGACAAGAGGGTGGAGTTTATGACTGTGCTTTGAACACTAGAGCAATGTGAGCATTAGTATGCACATTTAAATAAAGACAGGTGCATCATGGATAAAATGATGATGACTATTTACTGTAATTTACTTTAGTTTTAAGGCAGGTACGAATTTTAAGGCAGGTATGTCTGAATTTGTGTGAGCGAGAGTGTGTGTATACCTGTAGATAGCGTGTGTGAGTAAGCACAGCTACACACTTAAGGTTTTTTGTGTTGCAGCATCCAGAGCATCTCTGCACTTCCACGCACGGCGGCCATAGCAGAAAGTTAGCATTGCTACGGTCCAGCATTGAGCGAGTGACCTCCATGACCTCTGTCCTCACCTTACACTGGGCTTGCTGTGCCGGCTGAGCATCTGCAGAAGAAAACAGACAGATATTACAAATGCTTATGCAACCCGGCCCAAAATATAAGCCACTATAAAGAAACCTGATTAACTGCTGATATAAACTTTATTAAAGTAAAAGTGAGCTGCTAAAACTAATGAAGTCAGAAAACAGGGCTCTCTGAGGACAAGCTCTTTCAGTTAGAGATATAGCCAGCAGGTATAACAGATGCTACAAGTGCCGAAGGATAAATTTTGTGCGGTAAGGTGTCTTTAAAAGAGCTCAGTCAGCACTGGCACAACATCCTGCCACATTACACTGACGCTCCACATTTTTCTCTGTCATGACAGGGACAGTGATTTGCTACATCTGCCTCTACCTCAGTGACTGACAGGTTTGATTTGCTGATTCGGGGAATGAGGTAACGACGCTTAGTGTGATAGAGAGGCTATTATCACCGAGATGAAGGCACCAGTCGCACTCTCTCACACACACACACACACATGATTGTACAAGCACATACACACTCGCATCAGTCAAGCAGGCAGCTAGCTGGCATCAGTCATCAGCTTAGATCCAAATGGATTTTAAAAACAACATCCAAGGATTCTGCACAAGATTTATTGTCAGCCATCTCAGTGATTTATAACTGCCAGGGAAAATCGTAATCCGTAGTTAAAAAAGTGAGGGAAAAATGGTTAGAATGAAGGAGAGTGAAGGAGACAGAAAGAGTAGCAGAGAAATAAAAATCAAGATATAAGTAACAAGCTTACCCAGAAGGCTCCGTGGCAGCCGATAGTTGGTATTGTTGGCATGGTCGCTCTCTGGATCGTCATCTGCAATAATAATAATAATAATAATAATAATAATAATAATAATAATAATAATAATAATAATTTTATTATTTACAGTCATTTCCTTTTTGAGTCTAATTGATATCATCTCTACAACATTTATTAGGATTTCCTTCATCAGTTACAATAATCTGGCTCTCAGACTCAGTGTGTGTGTGTGTGTGTGTGTGTATATATCTAATGCTACATTCACATAGCAACAAAGTGACCAGAGATCATTTATTTGCAACAAGAGCTGTTGGCTTGAGAGAAAGCAACCGCTTGTGACTAGATGTGTGTGTGTTAGTGTGCGTGTGTGTGTGTGTGTGTTGAAGTAGTGAATGAAAAGGGACACCCAGTTGTGGCTGAATCATCTACAGTAGATTAATAAACTAACAAGTTCAGGGGTATAAGCATTCAGAGGGATAACAGGCCTGATTAATACAAAATACAACGAGGTGTCTTGTTATAGAATCAATAATTACACGGGTGGTGGGACTTCACACTGAAGTGTTTTATTCTGTTTATACCTTATAGAACTTTTACACTTCTTTTTTACCCATCTATGGTTAGATTTAATGTTTTGGAACAACCTTGAAACAAGTTAGATCTTGTTATCATTCAACTTATAAAGACCGTTTGTAGAATGTTGGTCATAAGACTGTTATTATAGAAATCTGTCACTTTTCTTACACCATGAACTACTCTCCAAGCTGCAGTTAAAGAAACAAAGCTGTTGGACTTCATATGAATTTGGTTAATGAAGAAAAATATAGGTATGTTCAGATGACCGTTTTAAACGATACATAGCACACGTGAAATATGCCATTATTTTTTTCTGAAATACATGAATACCTTTAAGAACGATTAAGAATGTTTACTACGATGCGATATACTTGGCATACACTGGTCCGAAGTTGAACTGATTTATTCAACATATCAGTACGTTCTCATTTATGTGAGATGTCACGGAGACTGAGAATGTGTGAGGTTTCGAGAGAACGGGGACTTATCTGAAAGATCTGAAAGACATGAATGGACCGGTGTGATACGGTATGTGGAAAATGATAAATCTGGAAGGAGCAGATTTACCTACGGAGTCAGAGAGCAGAAGCAGCTGCAGATCTTGTGTGGAGGAGACAGAGCCGCTCTTCATCAGCTCAGCCAGAGCTTTGGGGAGAGGATCCCTCTGACAGAGAGAGAGAGAGAGAGAGAGAGAGAGAGAGAGAGAGAAATCACTTGTTAACACACTGTAGATATCTGTGTATTTATTCTAAGTTGTGTGTACATTCACGTGTGTGTAGAGAACTAGAGGAAGCTGGTTTGTCTCAGTGCTTGTAGTTGCACAAGGACTCTGTTCATAACATGGGTCCAGACAGAGGCCACTAGGTGACTATTGCTTTTTCTCATATGGCAGCACTTAATGGAGACACAGGACAGGAAAAGGGGGCAGGGAGGAAGTGGGGGATGGACAGATGAAGAATAGAAGGGATATCACTGAGAGATATCTATAAAGAAAGAAAGAGAGAGATGAACAGGACTAGATTCTAAATCACTGATATGCCTGATTTATTATTTCACAAGTGCATGTAGAGGCAGCGTACAGCACAACGTTCCCTTTCTTCCGTATCTCTTTATCTCAGTGGTGTGGTACTGAGTGCTCATAATTACTGCTGTCCATTAAGACCTGTTGACACTTCAGCTTCAGGCACGTACCAATGTGGGGCTCAGACAGGTCAATCAACTGCTTCAGAACAAATAGGTTCAAAACATGTCCAACAAAAAGCTCCATGGGATCATAGTCACTACTTTAATATTTGGGTGCTGAGACTTCCTATTATTCATTTGAGTCTTCTGTTAATGATGACTGATTTAAAACAAAAAGAAAAAAGGTATTTGTGACAATAACTGTTATACACAACTTATAGACATAACAGCTGCTTGAAGTTTTAATTTACAGGGTGATTTACTAGACTTGATTATTTGGTCATTAAAAGAAAGATATGATTCTGTGTCTAAAAATATAGAATATTAATACTATTTTTATATTTTAGGAAGAATTTCACCTTATTTTCTTGCTAATTTAGTCGTAGTCATTTTTCTCAGTGAGGGTGAAGACCAACACAAAGCACAGAAGAAACACAGATCGAGACAAGTGCAGATTTTCAAGCTACTGCTTATGTTTTTATGTCATAAGGAAGCACAAGTCACACATTTCCACATACATGAGCTCAGAGTCTGATGACTGATTAATATCACTGTGATTAACAACGGAGATTGTCAGGATCTAAACTCTCTGTCAAAGGATTTTTTCTGTTGGGCCACTCTGAGGTCCCAGTTTGTTTATTTAAACATAATTGTCTATCTTAGCTATTCTAGATGCTAAGAATGTGGTTCAGTTTTCATTTACATGTTAGTAACGACAAACTAGATTACATCATCTAAATTAATATTCGAGTGTCAGAGAAAATTAGAGAGCATTCTATAGCTACATGTCAGCTGTGAGCATTAAAAATATAATATTAGCAGGAATATATATATGTTGTATTTTTGTATTTTATTGTATCGTTTCGAATTATGTATTTTTTTTTTACTTTTATTGTAATTTCATTTTATTTTTAATTCTGTCTATTTTTATATTATTGTTTATGATGCAGACAGTCAGACATGTTGCACCGGATCAATTTTTCTTTAATTTTTAGATACATATATTTACAGAATTTTTAAATACATATATTTTAGAGTTGATGCGTCCAATAGGGTGCAATAAAATAATATATCACTATGTAATATGATATTTCCCTAATTATTTAATTAAAAGTATTTTGGTAAATCTGCCTTTATTTATTTATTATTTTTTTTTTTTGCACTTTTTTTAGAACTAGACTGAGACACTCAGGTTCTGAAACACTGGATGTACAGAAAAAAGAAGGTTGGAAATTCTTTATATGACATCTATTACTTTATTTTGTTTATTATTAACTGGGACAGTGTACATCATGTAGGTTAAAATACTTTAAAACTGTGATTATAAGAAAAATATTTTTGGGAGAAATAAATCTTAATTATCTTATTATAATAACAGATATACTGTAAATATGAAATGATATAAATGCTACTGGTAACTTTTGATTCGTATTGGAATGTGGGGCAAAAATATTGAAGCATTTGTATTTTGTATTCACGGGATAAGGTACTGTCTCAGATCACTAGAGATGAGTTGTCACACATCACCTCATATACTTTTGTGTACACTGTGGTTGCTAGTCTGATTATTTTGTGTCTCAGTAGGAAAAAAAATATGACACAAGATCTTCAGCAATAGAGAACAATGCACATATTAATAGCCTCATCTTTTACTGCCTACTCACACACTTATGGGTGTATCAGACTACACATACTGTACATGCTAAACATCACTTTGAATTAAAGTCTCTGTTAAATATGTAATCGCATATACAAAAGAGATCAGAATGGATACAAACCAAACTGAATTATTCTGCTTTATGCATGGATCATCAAATCTGATTACATTTCAGGAGAAATAAATTTGTTTGTTTGTTGCTTGTGGAGAAACAATGGGATGCATGCTGTGAGAAAAAGTACTGAGGAAGGATCATTACATTTAGAACACAGAACATGTTCACAGAACACATGCCCATATAAGCCACAGCAATATATCATCATATATTACAAACCCATGTTGTCACCTGGTTAAAGCTGGAGTTTGAAATCAGGCCTTTTTCATGTTCTCTGGAGGAATGTTCTATTCTCGTCACATCTCAGGCAATAAAAGGGATGTTTTTTTACTTGGAATTTCCCCTTTAGCTTCAATGCCGCAATTCACCACTTTGACTGAACATGAATTAAGCAACCACCAAATTCATACAGAGGAGCTGACATATATATACTTACTAAACATGCCCATATTTAATTTCAGTCACTGAACCGCATAATTTGTCTTTCTACTAAGTTTCATCCATCCGAAGCGTAAACCATAAAAACCATAAATATGTACGTTCTTACTAGGGGGACTTCCTACAAGTGCACCTCAAAGTGCAGATGAATTTGTAGTCAAAGAGGTAAAATACACACTGCCTGCAGCCAGTGGATCTGCCTTAAAGATGAAAAAGACAAATCTTTATTAGGTTAGGGTTAGGGTTAGGATTAGGGTTACATACTCCTCCTTACTCAGCCACACTGTAACAAAACTCCAGTTAAAGATTCACTCCACAATATATCTACTGGTGTATAGGGAAATATGTACATACTGATCTCACCTGGTAGTGTAATAAACCTTGTAGTGGGTAGCTGTCACTCAAATCTTATGGAGTGTCATCTGATTAATGTGGTTTATCTCCTGTCCTACAGATCCCATTGCATACAGAACTGTAGGACTCACAGGTTCCTGTCGTTTACATAAACAGCCATTTCCTTTTTGAACGGCCAGCTTTGTATTGTGAGACAAAAGTATGGACCAGCACAGATTAAACTGTTAATGAATCCCTTTTGCAACACATGCAAACACACACACACACACACACACACTACTGAAACCATATGAAGTATTGACGATACTGACATCACTATTAATGAACCAATTCAATGAACGCTTCTTTTGCCAGGCGTGATAGCAGTCAGCAGTAAGGCTATTTTTATCCTAATAAGATTTGTGGCATGTCAGTTATATTAAACATATATTACATTACTAATTAATCTGTTCTGATAATCAGTCAGCAGTTCGGTACAGAAACGTCCACAAAAACAGCATCCTGAGACATACAGTGAGGTATTATACATTCTGTGAATAGTACTCATTATTAGAAGTTTACAAACATCGCTCATATTGCAGGATAGATATTGCAGAGAGACTTAATGGATGTTATGAGGTGAGAACAGTATCGAGCTGCTGTTCTTACCTCTGCGCCGCCGTAAAACAGACACGCCGCGAGCAGCAGCGCGCGCAGCCAGCAGAGCCCAGTGCACATCGCTCCGCCGCATTGAGAGGCGCGCACGGCCCGCTCGCTCTGCTCTGCTTTGCTCTTCTCAGCACTCGGAGCTCGGGACAGCGGCGCGCGAGCACACAGACGCTAATGAAACACAGCGGTGCGCGTGGTAATCAGTGACGCGCGCTCCAAACTCCAGCCAATGAGTACATACGCAGATTATTCTCCACAAGGTTTTCTATAAATTTGCAGAGGTCTCTTTGAAGTCCTGAGCAAAGTTTGTCTGTTTGTTAAATCGAGTAGCTGTTAAACACGAGTAAAGAGAAAGATCCGAAGGAGGGAAATTTCTTCAGTAATCTCCAAGTAGAATATTAAAACATGTCACTGCTGTGAAACTCGAAAACTTTCATCTAATTATCTGTCAACTAGACCTGTTAACAAAAATCTAAGAAAAGTGTCAAGGCCTTGCAAAGTGCGGCTAATAAGTTTCCGATATGTAGATTCTTGTTCTTAATGTCCACTCCGCAGATCGAGTTTTATGTACTTCTCTTTAGCAGTCACTCCATGATGTACGACGTATCAAGATTCACTTGAACTTCTTTTCTTCGTATCGGTCTCAATTGGAGCAGAACTAAACGTTTTTTCTTTATTCCATGGAGGCTTATCAGTCCGCGGCGCTGCGCGCGTGTCAACAGCACCGTCTTGATTACGGTGAGCTCGAGCGCCTCTGTGTATGTCTGTAAGCTCTTATCTTTCCCGCCCCTTCAGGGCAGGGCTGCGCGCAGGGCTGTGTGTGTGTTTGTGTGTGCGTGTGTGTGTACTGAGGGGATGAAGCCCAAAGCAACGTGTAGTTTAGGGAATTTTTCACAGAGCATATAAACCATTTTTTTAATACTACAATATGAATAAGCATCACAAATACATGAATAAAATATTATGGGCATTTTGCATAAACATTAATGAATAATTGCCTTGTGTTCCGTGGCTGCTAAAGGTCAATAATGCACTGCCTCGAGTAAGACAAGCAAAATGTATATCAGAATATTACACTGCTTTAGTGCTATTTTTAAATATTATAACCTTTCCCATTTGCACAGCAGCGCTGCCACTTATGCACCTTAATCTGACAGCAGCCTTAAGCATTTAAGAATAATTCAAATATAAAATGCAGATCAGGTTTTTTTTTTTACATATCTGTCAGAGTAAGAGTTAAATTTGGAGACTGAGATGCCCAGTGCAACATGGTGATTTTGTGTTCCCGCAAGCATTTTTGTGTTTATTTGGACGTACATTTGGGGTCATTATCTTGAAAAACATCAATCTTCACAAAAGCCCTTGGGGCTATATTGACTAGGGATGAAAACTTTTTCAAGATTTGTGCAAACAGAATTTGTTAGTTTACTGATTTGTTCATATCCATTCACAGAAATATTCCAATGCGCAATCTACATAAGGCAGATAACAAGTAGCTTGAGTATGTTGGTTTATAAGGTGCTTGTATATCCATGTTTAGAAGAATTCTTGTTCACTTGCAGTCCAACTCTGCCCACTCTCAGAAACCTGGTAATCACCATCTCTGAGGAATGAGTGGAAGGAGACTCACTGAACTCACTGACTCAGCTGATTCACTGAAAAAGTCAAGTGTCAATTTCTGAAAGGCAAAAATGTTTCACTGATGCAAGGATTAAAGCTGAGGTTGGGCACACATGGAAATGTACAATCACTGTAAAATATAGGTAAGGAAATGTAAAGTTTTGGCTTTCACACATAAATTTCCATAATTGCCATTTGTGAAAGTCTGGATTTAGCAACAAAATAAAACTGATTCTGATTTATTTAAAAAAAATAAAATAAATGTATGTCTACTGAGTTCAAAATATGCTCAAAGCATATATACAGCGCCACAAACATCTTACCACAACGTAAACATCTCCAAACAGTGTCAATGATACATGAAATTTGAGAACTTCTCACATGTCCCCCTGCTTGGACATATATTTACTACAGTCAATACAACAATAAATGTCATTTGGATGTGAATGAATCAAAAATTTAGGAAATATAACTCAGATTTACAGTATATTTTTTTAACAGCAGAGCTCCAGACACAGGAGGCTGCTGAATCCTCTTATCCTGATACGTCGTTAGTCATTAGGAAAATGTGTGGGTAGCTGCAACAGTCGTAGACAAAAGAGCTCTGTGGTCAGAGAGCATGACAACGACTGTGTACGACCGCAACAGAAATGATGCCACTGTGTGTGTATGTGTGTGTGAGGAGATGATCTGAGCTGCTGAGGAAAAGGACAGAGGTCAAGTGTGAACAAGAGCATCGAGATCTCTCACAACTCGTCTGTTTCCTCATCTGTCTTTCTTGCTTGCACACTGTCGCTCTCTGTCTTTCCTCCAGTCTGTCTCTCTCCATCACTCCCTCGTTCTCGCCCTTTCTTCCCAAAACACAAAGCTGTAAAATTCTCTCATCTTTTCTTCTCCCGCTCTAATGCATTTGCCCTTTCACTCCTCTCTTTATTTTTCCATCTCCCACTTACTCTCTGGCTTCCTCTCTGTTACTTCTCTTCTGCCCTTTCCTCATCTTTTTTATCTTGGTGCCATTTCATTTTCTGCTTCATTCATCTGTAAGATGTACAATATAGTCAATTGTTCAAGTATGTTTTCTCTCTCTCTCTCTCTCTCTCTCTCTCTCTCTTTTTGCTCAAAGAAAAAAATGTCTAGCTAATCACTTAGTGCATGTAGGGTGACACATTTCTGACATTTTATTCTCTACATTTCTGAGTTTTAACTCATGTGATAAATATTTCAGCCTTCGGTTGCTGGTTTCACATTTCCCAGAGGAAAGTGCTAGATGGGGTGATCATTTCAGTGGGTGGGAATAAAAAAAAGGTGTTGGGATTGAAGGTATCGATTATGTATATGTCTGTATAGTCATGCAGCTGTGAGTCCAGACACATCGCATCACATGTCATAAAATACAGGTACAAGGCACTCCAGTGGTTCAGTAAATATAACATTTTCACGATGATGTCTTTCCGTGGCAGTTTTATGAATGTTCGCTCGCATGTAAGGAGGTCTAGTAAATAGTGTAGACATCGGTACATTCGTCATCTTTATGATAGCAATAAATTTCCCAACTATTTAATTAATTCCTTGCCATTTTATTGTTTCCATGAATTGTAACCTGTTTTCCATTTAAATTCCTTCAGCCTACATACAGTACTGCATACTTTATTATTTATTACTTTATTTTATTTATTATAAATCATTTAAAAATAATTTATTTAGATGTATTTAGTTAGTAATGGGGAAGTAGTACATTTATAGTGAAATGAGATGAATTGAGTAGAGAACATCCACAAAACCAGGATGTAAGAAATGAAACAGGGCTCTTAAGGCATGGTCTGAGGACAGGAAACACCAGTTTGCTAACAGTATTGACATTTCTTCATAATATACTGTGATTAAATTATAATCCTGATTTATTACAAGATTTATCCAACCTGATGAAGGTTATAAATAAGTTATAAGCTGTAAATAATGTAAATCTAAACTGAATTGTAGAACGTTAAAATAAAAGTCTTGTGGTCTGGAAGTTAAGACCATTTCAGTTCCAGACACTAAAAATAAAATCCTTTCAGTTAGCTAAAATAAGTCTTTCTAAGTTTTTGTGAGGGAGGAAACTGGAAAATTTGGATAAAAGCCACTAGAACATGGCGTGACAAATGAAGGTTAACTATTAAAATGCCACACTGGGAAATTCAATATCGATGGTATAGTGTGCAGCATAATAGTTGAGCAGTTAGAGTTTGAAGTTAAGAATGAAGCTGGGTCATCAGGACAAAGTTAGGTTTAAAAGAATTGTATTTGTAGTCGTACAGTTGTGCGTCTCTCACATTAGGAGCTCTGATATTAGGCCAGGATCCACTTCAGAAGTTTAGGATCAAACGTGAGTTTGGTATAAGGACATTTCAGAAACCTCAGAAACGTCAGCCATAATGATATTTCCAGCCTGGCTGCTGTAGAGGAAATTATACAGTGGTAACCCTGTGGCTGAGGTAACAGGATGATGCGTAAAGAGGATGGCTATTGTTTAACGGTTCACAGTCTCTTCTGCAGGAAACTGACTCTGAGGGCTTATTTTACATTTACACTTTACACCATGACCACAGAGATGAGGGAATTTCAGTTAGGAATTATAAGATTCAGAACTGATCGAAAATGGTTACTACTTATAATATATCAGAAAATTCGAGTCATTCGAGTCATCAGATAAGAGTCAATGAAGTGAAAATAAAGTTATATAACGTCACACAAATAAAATAAATACAACAACAACAA
>JAOTRN010000025.1:17447039-17459008 GCA_028566695.1 Bagroides melapterus | reverse complement strand
AGAGAGAGAGAGACAGAGAGAGCGAGAGAGAGACGCATATTTGGCAACCCGGCCTACGTGCAAACCGTAGCAAATCAGTCTTTACCAAGATAAATAATAAATTACTCACAAATTACAGAATTGGCACACTTTGTTCTTCTATGTGGACATATATTTTATCTGTGTGAATCTGTATCTGATACTGAGTGAGCACTAGTGATCTTGCTGGCTAAATTAAATTAATTCAATATTTCGTGTATTTTATTATTATTTTTTTTAACTTTTCTACATCTTTGATAATGTTTGTTTGTACGTACGTACATACATACATACATATATACATAGCTGCATATATTCGCACGCGCGCACACATATACATAGCTGCATATATTCGTCCGCGCGCACACATAGCTGCATATATTCGCTCGCGCGCACACGCCCACAGAACATAGCACGCGCGTCTATCAAGTACGGTCAGAACTTGATCGATTCATCAAAGTTTCGATTATTCGATCATATCCATTTAAACTTTTTTTTTACACTGCCCAAAAAGTTATAAACGATAACAAGTCACTGCAGTGCCGCTGTAGTAGTAGTGATTTCCTGGAGCTCAGGTGCCACACAACTATCTGTTAATTCTGTTCTCATAGTATTATCACACTTCCTCTTTACCTATCTGATCATATTTCCTGCACAGAGCCGGTTCAGTAGAATTGTGGGGCGGGGATACTGCTGAAGAGGAAGAAGAGAAAGCCAGGAGAGAGAGAGAGAGAAAGGGGATAGGAGGGGGTATACACAGGAACTGCAGCTCAGCACAAAGATGGCTACAGTTCCCTCCTGCTCAAATCCTGGTAAGTGGCTACATACACATAATCCTCCTCAATATGTGCTCATGTCTCACATACACCTGGCACTGCCTATGTGCAGTTCCTGTACCTCGGGGTTGTCCGGCATGCTATCTCTCAGAGAAAGTGTGACGTTTTTTGATCATTGTGGCTCTAGCATTCTAATAGGTTTGTTGCTGTGTCCCACTGGGGAACCAGAGGGTTTTTCTCTCTCACAAATGGTTCAGGGTAAACCACATCTAGAAAGCTAGAATCATTATCTTTCAAAAGAAACTGAGAAGGTAGTTCAGATTTGTTCAGATCAGATATTTGTTTTTTAAATCTAGATCATCAGATATTCATTAATCATTGTTGGTCGACAAATCCAAGGTCTTGTATTGAGTCTGAACTGTACAGCCCTGACTAATCACATGCAGAGAATTTACTTAGTTGAACTGAGTACAGTAGTCTATGCTATATAGATACATCCATATATCAGAGACAGACTTGCCTTCCTCTTTAATAGGAACATGTGTAATTTTGCTTATTCATTTTCATGGTGAACCAATGCCAGCAGCACAATACATAAAATAATGCAGATACAAGCCAAGAGCTATAGTTAATGTTCACAACAAACATTATAAATGGGAAATATGTGATCTTGGTGACTTTGATCGTGAATGTTGGCCCAAGATGGGCTTCTTTGATTATTTTAGAAACTTCTGATCTCCTATGATTTTCATGTACAACAGCTTTTCACACAGAATTATGCAGTAAGAAGGCTCAGAAGACAATTCCCTGACTGGACTGAGATGTCAGGAATACTACAATAAGTAAAATAACCTCTCTTTACAGCCATGTTGAGCAGAAAAACATGACAGGATGCAAAATATTTCCAATCTTGAGGAAGATGAGAACAGCTGAAGACCATTGGTTTTCTCTCCTGTTAGCCAAGAACAGGAATCTACGGATATAGTGGAGACAGAATCTTTAAAACCAGGCAGTAGAAGAGTAGAAAAGGACCAAACGATGGTTCTGTAGTCTTCTGTGTAAACTCTAGAGAGTGTTGTGTGTAACTGCCAGATCAGTTTCTAAAACACTCAAACCAACCCATTTGGCACTAACAGCCATGCTACTGTAAAAGACATTGAGATTATGTTATTATAAGAGATGCCAGAACATAATATTATGTATTGAGCTGTACTGGTGCAAGTTGCAAAGGCATCAAAATCAATGGTAGTGATTGATTTCTACCCCACCCTTTATTTGATGGACAGCTAAGAACTTTCGGCAATTCTCAAAAAAAAACAAACAAAAAAAAAAAACATGGGTGCTTACGACTTTTATGGGCTTCTTGGAAGTGTCCAAGTAAGGAAGTATGGAAATATGGATAAAAGTATGTGGACATCTGGCCATTACACATATTTGTGGGAATTCTCCAAAGAATATGCACACATTTTTTTTAGAATGTCTTTGTATATTGTAGAGCTCCTATTTGCTGGAGGCCAAAACTCTTCCAGCATGACTGTTCTCCTGAGCTTAAAGCAAGGTCGATGAACATATGGTTTGTCAAGGTTGAACTGGAAGAACTCGGGTAGCCTGCACAGAGCCCTGACCTCAACTCCACTGAACACCTATGGGATGAACTGGATCGCAAATTGCATGCCAGGCTTTCTCATCTGTCATCAATTGCCTGACCTCACTGATGCTATTGTGGCTGAATGGGCACAAATTCCCACAGTCATGCTCCCAAAATACAGTGAAAGTCTTCCCAGAAGTGTGTAGGTTATTATAAAATCAAAGGGGGACTAAAACTTCTAATGAAGCATAATCCTTTAGTAAGTCTAACATCAGGCACTTTCCCTGGGACTGGAATTAAGTTAAGCAGCTTTGCTTACTTGGGGGCACTGTGGATTGGTGGTTAGCATGTTTGCCACTTACCTCCACGGTTGGGGGTTCGATTCCTGCCCCTGCCATTTGTGTGTGTGGAGTTTGCCTGTTCTCCCTGTGCCTCAGGGGCTTTCTCCAGGTTCTCTGGTTTCCTCCCCTCATCCAAAGACATGAATAGTAGGTTGATTGGTCCTGCAATGGACTGGCAACCTGTCCAGGGTGTACCCTGCCTGTGCCCGTAGATGGCTGGGATAGGCCCCAGGTGATCCCTGTGACCCAGGTAGTCTTGGAATAAGCAGGTATGGACAAGGTAGATAGCTTTGCTTACTTCTAAGATTTCCTCATGATACCTCTAGAAGTCTCCAGAAGAACCAGCTCTTGTAAGAGCACTTTATTGTTAGACTGCATATTTTTTTAATAGTTTTTTTCTGAGTTCAGAATTCTGACTATAGGATATAGCTAATTGGTATAGTAGATACAATACCTGCCTAATAATCTCTTTGTCTCTATACAGGTGCCCCCTGGATTACATTCTGTCTCACTTGTTTTGAATAAAACCTGCCAACTGTAGTTTGGTTTCTGCTTCAAAATTCTGCTTTGTTGTTACCTTTTCTCTTTTTTGTTAGAGTCACCTTGTTTGCCAAAGAGGCTTATCCTTCTGCTGGGCTATTGCGGCTCTGGAAAGACCTCATCCTGTATCACCATTACTGGCCAAGAGGATGTTCAGACCAGGCCTTGCACAGAAGAGCCTGTTCTCTGCACAAAGACATGGGGCAGCGGTCATCTTCTCGTGGTGGACACTCCTGGATGGAATTTGGATAATGGAGATGCAGCAGGAGAAAAGCTGGACAGCCAGAACCCCACAGTGGCCCATATCAGACATCTGTGTTACCCGGGTATCCATGCTGTCCTGCTGGTGGTGCCAATTGGAGAGCCGTTTACTGAACACCACAGGAAGGGCATGGTGGATCGCGTGGAGGCAGCCGGGACAGACGTGTGGAAGTTCTCTATGGTATTGTTCACCAGGGCAGACAGGCTCTGGGGCAATGGCGTAGAAGAGTTTATCACAGAAGGTGGAAAGGCCCTTCAGAGACTGGTGGACAGGTGTGGGAACCGATATCATGCTCTGGACAACACCTGCAGTGACAACAGCACACAAGTTAATGAGCTTCTGCAAAAGTTGGAAGAGATGGTGCAGGAGAATGAGGGATCCTTCTTTGCAATGAATGAGAGGATTGAGACACCTTCAAGTGAATGGATGTTGCAAGTAGAAGAGGGAGAGCGAAGGATAACAAATGATACAGAGGTGACATCACCAATGTTTAGATCACCACCACGAGGTGAGTTCTACTCACAGTTTATGTTTATGTCTAATCTCTGGTAATATTAGACTATTCAGCCAAAGCACACTCCTGCTGAAGATGATAAAATTCACCCAATAAGAAGCTAATTTATTGAAGTGGACGTGAAAAGCAAGTATTTTTCCCAGCTTTATCTAAATGAAGTTTGACCTCTATATTTGCAAACCATGGATTTGTGGAGCTATTAAAACAAGATGATGTGATCTCTAGTTAGGGAAAAGTGTAGAGCAGAATGTGCTGTTTGTTATTTATTCTGTTAGTACAGAGCTGCCTCATTTCCCCCCATTTTGACCTTCCAATTCTCACTCACCATCTGGGGAGAATTAATTGTTGCAAACACTTCCTCAGCGTCACGTGAAGCCAGTCAACCGAATTGTTTTGAACTGCTGCTCATGTTGTAGCACAGGAAAGTGTTTTCATCCCTCTTCCACATACATGAACCCACAGATATCCACTGTAACTGTAATTGACATCACGGTTGGCTATGGCTATGATATCAGGACTAAAACTATGGGCTAATGTTGCTAAGGTAAGTGTTGTTTGAAATGAGAGGCTATATTTTTAATTTCAATAAAATGAAAAAAAAAAAACAGGTTAGATCTAGAATTCTACAACAATTTTTCTTTTGGAGAGGTTTCATGTAAATTTCTCTTAAAAACACTGAAGACAAAACTCTTTAAGAAATGTTTTTGTGTGTGTGTGTAATGATACACGATCATATAATTCATCCTGTCTCACATTGTCCTGCTAATACATGTATTAAACTGTTTTGTGGGTTTTATTTTTCTCTGCCTGTCCTTCTATCTGTCTCTTGCTCTCAGAGTTACGTATGCTGTTAGTGGGATGGCAAGGTTCAGGGAAAAGTTCAGTAGGAAACATTATCTTGGGTGAACGGAAGTTTGAATCAGGTTTTCATACTGAAGTGTCTTTGCGCCGTCAGGCTCACGTTAATGGGCGGCGTGTGACGATAGTGGACACACCAGGCTGGGACTGGTTTTCTGTCCGCCGCACGCCTCGTCACGTCAGAAAGGAAATCAAACGAGGGGCGGCTCTTCTTCACCCTGGACCACATGCTCTGTTACTGGTCATTCCTGTCATTTCCACCCTCACTACCAGGAAGAGACGAGCCCTTAAGAGCCACTTGGAGATGTTTGGTGAAGACGCCTCTCTCCACACTATTGTACTGTTCTCTTGTGGTGACTGGCTGGGCTGCACACCGATCGAGGAGCATCTCCAAAGGGATGGTGGGCAATTATTAAGGCTGATGGAGCACTGCTTGAATTTCTACCATGTGCTGGACAGCACTAATGTAAAGAGAGGTCAAGAACAGGTTGGTGAGCTTCTGCTTAAAGTAGAAGAAATGGTGGCACAGAATGAAGAACAGCCGTTCTTACCTGTCAAATGTGAGTAGGTCTGTCCTCTTGAATAATATAATTCTTATATTGCAAATGAATGTTAAGTAGGTAGATACTGCATAATATGGTATAAAGTAGTTATGCACCGAAATGGTTGGTGTCTAAAGAAAAAAAAAAGAATTAACTACTCTACTATTACTGTTTTAGAATGTACAATTTCCAATGCCCAAATCAAATAGGATAGATCTTTTTTAAAATCTTTTTTATATTAACATTCCATGTTTCTTTTGGCCTCATCACCAAAAGATATATGGAATATTTATTTTAAATATAAAAAAATAAATAAATAAAATAAAAGTGTGTTCTCAGTCCCATATCCACCCCTACTGTCCAGTTAAAATAAAAGACAAATGAATACAAAGTAGGAAGTGACAAGAAAACACCAAAAAAAATGCTAACAAGGATGGTTTGATGATTTAAAGAATTGTTGATTAAATTTAAATAACAGCAGCTCCATTTATATGTCTAACAAAAATATTTCTATGCCAAGTGGCTCTACATTATTAACCTTTTTCTTCTGTGTACATTTTTATAACAAGGAAGAGAAAGTTTTTGTTGAATAACAATTTTCAGCAGTGTTTCTTGGTTCACCGTCATTAAATAGTCCAGATTTGGGGAATTCAAGTTAATCTGGCGAGTTTCAAGAAAACAGAAAAAACACTGCCAGTAGTTTAAACCTTCGGTTTATTTCACACTCGATTATCGCGTGGGGTTTGATTTGTCTGCGTACTGCTGTATAACCTTCTGCATTTTTTCTCCTGTTCTGCAGTGTATGAAGAACAAGAAGACGACACATGCACTCTGCAGTGAGAAAGCGAATGAATCGCCCTGTTGAACCGAATTAACACACGATAAACAGGTTACATGAGGAAGAGCTTAGTTTCATATTCAGGCTGGAGTTAATTTGCATTCCAGATATGATTAGCATAACATTTGCTGCAATTCCTCCAAAACGTACAAACAAAAGGGTCAATTAAGGGGTTTATGAAGATACTTGAATTTGGATGAGTGAGTTGTCCTCCATTTTTAAATAATATACTTATCTAAAGTGCTTTATTTTTCTGTATCCTTAGTGTATATCATAAAATAAAATGCATGTTTGACGTTCATGGTTAACTTTTGTCTTACATTTCGTGTTTACGATCGTGTTTTACAGAATAGTCTCTTAATAGAAACGTTTCTAAATGGATTTTTATGACATGATTATATTGCACTGTTTGTAATTGCATTCTGAAGTGTCATTAGTAAACTAAAATAGTTTTAAAGCTTATGTTGAAGCTCAAAAACTGAATATATAGTAGCACTATAATAAAGATCAGGGTGTTTCAGGCTGTGTCTCCCAGCGATCGTCACTGTTAGTATAAATACAGCGCTTCTACTTGTGTCAGACCGTATAGTGTTTTGTTACTGCATATTTTGCACATACTCTTTTGAAAGAAATAAAGTTCACATTTTAAAAGGGTCCAAATTGAATGTTTCTCATTTTTCTCTTAAGAAATTTGTTGCAGCACTTTATTAATTCAGAGAATCTAAAATAACGTGAGTAAATAAATCTGCTTATACCACAGCAGTGTAAGCTGCTCCATTCAGATTGGTCAGGTGTTGATTAGTTTATTATTGATCTATTTATATAGTATATTCAGTTACTAACAGCAGCTCTAATAGTAGTTACAGGTGCAAGGTTTATATTTCTCATTCTTATACATTACTCAAAAGTCTGCAAAGTGTTTTCTTTATCCTTATTAACTGAAAGAGTATCAAATGAGAGAGTCTGCTGAGGGAAAGGCTATGGGAGTGATCATTCTTATTAAATAGTAACATGAAATTGCTGACATACAATCAATATTCAAAAGTACTGGAACACCAAGACCAATTCTTTGATTTTTACTGTAGACTGAGATCAAAATATGAAACGATGTTCAGCGTTCAAGCACGTTTGACTTACACTGTTAGATTGATTGTTGAAATATTTAAAGGGCTGAATGGTTTGAGTCTTGGGATTCCCCCTGTGAATTCTACATTAGTTGTTATTCCTTAGCCATCAATCTTTATTTATTGATTGTGGCTGTAGAACAGTTAGATGAAGAATTTAATTTGTGTGACATTTGTGTTATACTATAAAACACCACCTAGGATAGGTGTAAATCTTTGGTACAGCAAAAGAAGTTCAGAAAGAAAAATTCTGTTATTTACGAACAGGATATGACTTCTGCAGTAACCTTTCAGTTTATCCTACCCCATAATGTGACTCATTTCAAACACAGGTCTATAAATCATTATGAGCTGTACTTGTCAGTGAGATATGTAGTGTGTGGGAAGGTTCGGGTAAAAAGTACCAACTATAGTGGCTCCATCTAGTGTGGTGTTTACTAAGTTTACCAAGTAAATCAAAGTAAGGGTGAGGATTTTAGGCACTTGTTACAGAATCTGAATCCACCAAACAGATCATGCTTGGTTAAGTCTGATATCGATCATGAGCAGGCAATCACATTATTAACATAGTTAAACAAATTTAAATTTTGATAAATCACTATTATCCACTCTATATAAACAAACAAAATTCATTATACACAAGCTTGTATAATTTAGCATAGATAACCAAGGGTCCAGGCAAGGGGTAAACCTTTGAAGATGAATCATGTATTGCAGCAAATGAAGAACATCACCACTCATGAGCCTGAGCGTGGAGAATTCAATTCAAGCTTCTTCAGAAAATACAATAACTAAATATATTTAAAAAAAATAAAAATAAAAAAAATTTCAGCTGCTCATTTAACAAAACCTGTTACCTCTTTTTCACAACAGCATTTTTGTAATGTACTTATTTAAGGGCACTGCCAGATAAACATTTTCAACACAAACTCATTTGTTCTTACTAACTCAGTTTTCAAGAGCACTGATACATTTAACAAAGATTCCTTCCTCTCACCGAATACCTGTACAGCAGACAGTACATTCATGTACACGCACAATTGCATCATTTCCCAAAGCTTTCATTTGTTTCTCTACACAAATCAGCTTCAGTCCGAGTGTCAATCTGTCACACTGTGGGGGGGAAAAAAAGGTGAAGCTTGTGAAGGTTTGCAGCTCATTTAACTGAAAAAGTGGTAACCTGTATGTTAGGATAAAAGACTTGTATATAAAGCAAAGTGAAATTACTATACGCATATTTATACACGCCAGATGTATAGAATGTCTCAAATGTGAATTCAGAAGTGAGAGCAGACAGTGAGAGTTGTGCCATTCTGCTATGTCTATATAATTAAGGGAGGAAAAAAAAAGAGATACAAAAATAAGTGCAGATTTAGGAAGATTGTGGGGTGCAGTGTGTAAAATGAATCTGAAAACAAGCCCATTTTATGTTTGTAAAAAAAAATTAGACACTGGGGGAAAAAAAAAAAATAATAATAATACCCCCATTTCAAATAGTACTGAAACTCATGTCTATCTCCTCTCAGGCAAATGGAAGATGGGTCACGATTGCTATACTAAAACTAATTTTTAAAGCAAATTTAGTTATTTGGTTTTTGTCATGCCATGTGAATAGCCATGAGACCCTGAGCATCTCTGTCTTTTTTCTGGCTGACTGTACTCGTGGTCCAGTCCAGACGTCGCGTTGCTCTGTCTTCCCACAGTCAGTCGACGCCTCCCTCCAAGCTTCTGCTTCCTCCTGTTCGCTGCTGTAGGCTGGGTAGTGATGGCAAGTCCAGCACACAGAGAACCCCTACGCATAGTTTTAGCCCTTTTCTTCATTAGGAGACAGCTGTAACGACCGAACGCATGCATAGCTGATGCTAGCTTCACGGGGTTGTGCTGGACTCGTTCGATTCCCTTAATAAAGTCTTGTGTGGCAGACCACACACTCGGCTGTTTCTCAATGATGTCACACAGATCAGACAGGCATGACTTCAGCTTGTCGGTGGGATTGTCCACCTCTGAAACTGAACATAAAAATCCAGTGAATAAGATACAAAACTATTTATACCACAACCATACATTTATTTATTTATTTTTTTTTTTTTTTTAAATAAATCTCTCACCTTCTGTGGTTACAATCTCGTGCTCCATGATGCAGGTCTGTCCTGTTGGATCAGCTGCCACCCAGGTTGTGGCTGTGTCTTGGCTGGGAAGAATGGAGGAAGATGGACTGTCTTCTCTCAGAGACTTAGAAACTTGGTGATAAAGTCTGTAAAAAGATACCATTAACGTTATTTATTATTATTATTATTATTATTATTATTATTATTATTATTATTACTATTATTATTATTATTATATTCCAAACATGCAACATTTTAGCCAAAACATGAAGTGAACACAATACCATAAAATATTAACACTAAACAAATAGCATCAGCAACTCCCTGCAATTATAAAAAATGCCCACAGTCAAATATAAGCCAACATTATTATGTACAATCTACAGCAATAAATAATTTGCTCTTGTGGATTTACACATGATACAAATTACCACCAGTTCAGAAATTTTACCTGTAGCAGAACTGAATGTCGGGGCAGATGGATCTATCTGCTGATGCATATGCGTAATCCTCTCCGAGCTCTAGCTGGAGTTCATATTTTAAAACATCCAGGGCTGTAGATGGCGAATGACCAGCTTCAAAAAGCTTCTTTAACTTCTGTATGGCTTCTTGTCCAACATCCTTGTATCTCAAAGCATCCGGTACATGCAAGTTATGATTGTGCTCATTGGTGATGTGCACAAGTGTTGGGAAAACTGGCATGTGAGGATCTGTACTCCTAAACAGATATGACCAAAAAAAAAAAAAAAAAGATTCTTTACAGCGTACAGGTGCAACAGTGTGGTTTTGGGGTTTAACAGCCTGTGTGAACTACGTACCGACACTGCCTTCCATTGCTTCCCTGTGGGCGATGCAGAGTTATGCTCATTTTCGCAGGGCAATTTGTGTTTTTGGTCCGTCTCCCAGATGGCTCCATGGTGTTTCTTGGTTTTGTGTTGTGGTGGCATCTGTAGTCCACCTAGGGAACACATTTGTAACATCAACAATTAATCACAACAGATTATATTAACCTGCTTGAAAATTCCACATTATTCTGAAGTCTGCAGATAAAAAACATCCACTTTACACATGTAGCTAAAGTCAGGCGGTATAACCAAAATGTTATATGGAGAATTGTTTCTGTTGAAGAATTTTGCCAATTACCATGAAACTGTATTTCATAACACTGTCACACACCTGAAAGAATATGATACTGACTGATGCAGACTGTATAGAACCAACATTTATTACCGTCAGTATGCAGTCTGATTATCGTGTAGGATTTATGCCAACGTTTATGGCATTTGGCAGATGCTCCAATCCAGAGCGACATACGTTTTAGCTCATTTTATACAACTGAGTAACTGCTCAAGGGTCCAGAAGTGACAGCTTGGTGGACCGGGGCTTTGAACTCACAACTGTCCTATAGGTAGTCTGACATCTTAACCACTAGGCTACCGCATCCCCACCAACCCTACATGCTGTGTAATCAGGCTGCACCAGCTGGTTATTTCCGGAACTTAAAAAAAAGTTAGGAAATGTTTATCAAATTCGAATACCCTTAACTTTTAAGAAAAAAATTTAAACGCAATACAAATCAAGATGGGTTAACAGCCCAGCAATTACCTTGACATTATAATGCACAACGAACCCACCTTAAAAATAACTCTCTGTCCCTTAGGTGGTCTGGTTCGGTCAATCCTCCACGTAATGGTTGAGTCTTTCACCCACTGTTGCACTTCTTCAATAGTAGATATAGTCATTCTCAGGGTGGCAGAGAAATCTATATGGTCTTGAGTCTGCCTTATGGTCTTGTAGTCACAGATGTGATATTCATGATTACACGGAAGCCAGCTCTAATGAAAACAAGCATCATTAGCTACATAACTCCAACACTCCACCTCTCCGTCAACCAAGATTTTGATACAACTTTTCAAAAACAACATAATATTCAAAAAATTATGATTTACCTTTAATAACGGGTACAGTGAGAGGTTAATCTCTGGATTGACGCAGTGAAAACGCTCCTTATTCGAAATACGAGGTTTAAGTTTGCCTGAGGCAGGGTTTTGGCGTTCCAACCTGTGAAAAACATGCCAAGTTTTGAACCAGACGACCATCAACACCACTGTGCACTACCCATTAGTCAGGCAAATACAATTTACTGTGAACAATAACAAAAAGCAAACACTCCTGTGGAAAAAAATAAAATACAATCTGCAGATTGCATTGCTTTTCATTTGTGAACTGCAACAAACAGGTCACACTAAAACCCTTCACTGCATTACTCTTATTTCACTCTCAGTTTTAGCAACAAATCTAAAAAAGCTTGATTAAGGGTCAAAACAAAACAATGAAGTAAGATGATAAACAATTAAAGGGTATTGATTTATATGGACAGCAACACATTCTGGAAACTGACACTGTCATGTAGGGGTGGGTGTATCGATCAGAAATCATCGAAAATTTCGATTTTGATGT
>JAOTRN010000025.1:17420317-17435980 GCA_028566695.1 Bagroides melapterus | reverse complement strand
AGCGCTGGCACACATCTCTGGCAGGAGTACATTTGGGGTAAAGTTGGTCAGTAACCAGTGACCCGGCTAGTGCCAGTGAAGTCATTAAGCAGTGGGTCGTCTCTGTTGTAGTCAGATTTGGCCAGCCAGTAACTAACAGACCCCCAAGCTCACGCAGCGCCCGTATGCAGACTGTATGATTAACCTTTATGCTAAGCACTAGCCAAAATCCTCACTCATATAAATGCAATATTATTCCAAAAAAAAATGACTGTAATGACATCACAATTATTCAGTGCAGGTAAGTGAAGACAAAAATAATTCACACTCCTACCTAAGGTTGTAATTAAGGGCAGGTTTAATGTTTGTATCTCTTCTTACATCATTCAGAAAGAAATTAATTAAATCATATCACACTGCCATTGTTTGTTGACTGTAAAAATTTCTCATGAGCTCATCAGTGGAGATTCTGTAACATGCTGCTTGAAAGACCAAAGAAAACATAAAGCCACATTTTTGTCGCTCAACTCTTCCACCACTCACTTGAATTGATTTGTGGATAACGTGGAAGTTACACTGGATATGCCAAATGAATAAGTGGAACGACAAACTAAGTCTAAAAGGTTTCATCAGCTATCTGTCTGATTTGCGCAGCCAGCCACAGCCTGAAGGCAGTTTGGCCACTGAGGCCTGGCACTCGGCTTCTGTCCAGGAAAAGAATGAGGTGGGGAAATGTGGCCCATAAAGGGCAACTTTTTTATCTGCTCAGACATCTGCCTTTTCCAAGTTGTTAATCACGTTTTGGCATATTACTCCATTTGGAAATAAAATGAGAAATGATGTAGCTATTCAGGACCATTAGCACTGTGAAAAGATGTAAGTGCAGGAATTGTCAGGGTTTGAGTACCACCTTGTGGCTACAAAGAGAAGTACACCGTAAAGAATTTTTTTCTAAATTTCCTCTCTCTATGGTGAAAGACAAGCGGGTCTCTTGACATGATGTTCCCTTCAGCCACAAGGTGGCATTTCTGTCTACTGTCAGACCATCAGATTCTTGGGGGGGAAATTGTACTGATACTGAAAGTAGATGACAATGTTTTACAAGAGGCTGACAGCTGAATGTCCAGGAAAATACTGTGTGCGTTTTCCATTTGTTATTCTTCTATCTCTGAACTCGTTTTTTTTTACGCCATTTTTCTCACAAAATAACAAATGCCACACACACTATCTATGATCTTACTTGTTACTGAATGTGACAGAGGAGGGACTGACAGTGGTGGTGTCCATCAATCAACACTTCTCCTTGTCAAACACTCACCTCTCCCCCATCACCTGTCTTTTATCCATCTCCTTCAAAAATGGGCGAGAATAGAATCTTGCTTGCGTGTCCTTCAGCACAATATCATATGGCCAAAGAAAGTGGAAAACTCACTATTTTCCACTCTGTGAGGCTCTGCTTCAAACCTCTCACCACCTATGTCTGCTCAGGTCAATTTGTCAAACTGAAATCCAATACATCTTTGTTCAGGCCTTTTGCCATGGTGGACAGAGTTCCGTTCCCGTAATTCACAGGAATGTGCATATACTGACATGGAGATTAAGGAAAATGGACAAATAATTCACAAGTAATATACAGGTTAATTCTTAATCTGAATATGATGATTGGATGTCCTGTTTTGTGAGACTTATGATAGTATGTCTAGGACTAGCACATTACTTTCCACCTTTCGTGCTTTAGCATGCTCTCCCACTTTTAACTGTAAAGCAGTTTTCATTACTCAAAAGGATAAGGTTATGGTTAGATCTTCTTCTTCTTACCTCTTCTTACCTTGTCTCTGGAAATAAACCTAAACAAAAATAAAATAACTTTAAGTTTAAAATAACTGGGCAACAACATAAAATATTTTTTTTATCTATAAATAATGAAATAAGGTCACCTAAATATTAGATTAACGCTCAAATTCTACTAACTGTAGTGTAGCAAATGGTATAGCACTCTTTACTAATCAATTCAGCCAATAATGTTGTCTTGTGTTTGCTTTAATTGAAAGAACCAAGCCACCCATTCCTTTACTCAAGAAATTCAATCTATATGAATGACCAAAGCCGCACGTGTTTCAACATTTGTGGTTTTACATTTTTATATTTGTGGAACAGCATGGAGAATATTCAGCATGGAGAATCACAGCACTCCACACGGTACTCCACGTGACTTTATGATATACCCTAACAGATGCTGCATACGCACAGTTGAGCTCACAATGTGTGCTTAAAAGTGTCATCTACTTATACTATCTAATTAGTTAGTGCAACTTAACAAATTTAATATATACAGAAGAAGCATGACTTCAAAGAGTGCATGTAGGTTCAGTGCTTCCCAATGTTAGCTTGCTAACTCTATCATCATTTTTGTTCTGTTGTGTTTTTTCCCATTTAAATTGAATATGAGTGTTATTTTTAATTTTTTTTTTTTTGAACCATCACAATTAAAGTCTCTAATTCATATTACACATTTTGACTGGTTTCTAATAGTTAAGTTAGTTGTCTGTCATGCTAGGCTTCAGTTCCATGGTGCATGATGAGATAGATTAGCGTTAAATTGTCCATTGCTTCACGTTTCATTTGTATGGCACGTACAAGATATTTAAAATGTTTCATTTAATTTTTTAGAGAATGGACAAAGTCTCCTTTTAAAGCTTTCATTTAGAAGGTATTTATGGTACATTATGTATTTGTCTATTTTATTCCTAAAATTCCCACTGACAACATATAGGGTCCAAGCTTATTATTATTTATAATCATCACTTGTTTTGGAGTCACTGTGGTTTGGCCTTAACTCATTCAAATCAAGTAATTAGCTATACTCATGAAAAATGATAAGAACTCAATAATAAATATAACCTTAATAATAGAAAAAGCTGTGTGTGAAAAACTTCAGTTATTGGCTACTGGTTTCATGGACCCCACTTTTAGAAACACTACTCTAAATCTTTTAAAGCTACTCTATAACTATATTTCCAGGTGAAAAATACCAAGGTACAAAAGAAAAGAGTACCACCTTTTTGACTGAGAGTGTGTAGGTTACTTTAAAATAATCCAAAACAGCAGCCTGTTAGTGTGGAGACTTCAGCAGAAATCAGTAAAGGAATAGCGAGTAGGCTAATTAGAGCCACAGTTCTGCCTAGTTATTTATTGTCCTGAAGTTTGCTGTTGTTTAGTGGAACTTGCTAAATCGACCGGACCGCACCTCAGGCTCATTTCACGAGATCTGCCGCCTGAAAAGGGTTAAAGCCGAGCGGCAGCCATCACTTTAATCATAATCAACGCGCCTAAAGAGGAGTAATGGACGGCGCGCGCTCTGCTCCGCCCCAGATTAGAGGCTCATTTGCATAACGCCTTTCTTCACGCGCTTCTCCCCGGACTCAGGCAGGCGTGGCCCGCGGGCCGCCGTGACTAATGGCCGCTCGCGCAGAGCTCAGTCCGCGCGCCACACGGCCCGGCGCGAGAGGCACTGATTGATGGCCTGACGGGGGAAATAGTGCAGAACTTTTTTTTTTTTAAATAGGAGTGCAATAGGTGTTTAAAAACCGGCGTAATGGAGAAATATGAAGCCGTAAAGAAACGGCAGAGGAGGAGAGGGCAAGCAAGAAGGGCTGGAAGACGTGTGTGTGTGTGTGTGTTAGAGAGAGAATGAGAGAGAGAGAGATGGGTTTTTATATCTTTGGTGGGCCGCATTGACCTTTTGGGGACATGTTGCAGCTCCCCAAAGGACTACAGATTTTATTTAAAAAAGTTTCTTTTAGGTTACTAAGGTTAAGTGCAGTGTTAGATTTAGCTGTAAGCAGAGCATTAATTACACTCTCAGGATAGTGTAGTACTTCCTGCACTACACTGTACCTTTCCTGGTCCCTGAGGTGGCACCCTTTTGTACATTTAATGTGTATTTATGACATGACATGACATGCTGTGTATATATATATAAAAAACATTTTACAGATGGTAATTACCTTTTAGAGTACAAACACCCTCGTGTAAGAAACACATACTAAACGTACTAAAGGTTTGCTTTAGGGTGCTACTACAAAGAAAAGGAAAGATACAGTCTATTAATTATGTCAGTGGAAGGTCCTCACAAGGATATTGAGACAAACGTGTGAGAGTGTACTATGGGACAGGGAGAAAAGAGGGCACCAGAGAGTGGATTGTGAGTTAAGTACTCTCCTCCACTCTGCATGATGCCATACTTCTGTCTCATCCAAATCTGCACCTTCACACCAATCCGTCAAGCTTCATCATTCTCATTGTCACCATTATTATCGTTGTCATTTGTTTTTACCAGGTATCTGTACACAAAGATGAATCCACCTGAGCTATTTTCTATTCAGAGCAGATCCATGTCTCTTATACAAGCTGTCTACTTGTAGTACACACTTTCACATTATTCCAGAAATGAACATCCAGCTTTACAGTGAGTTTTAATCAGTCCTCAGGGGGTTCATAGAACAAGACGGGGTTGTGTTTCTAAATGAGCCGCAGTCTGTACGGGCCTGCATATTTGCCCCAGCAATTTCAAGTTGTGATCCTTCCTTCACGTCTTGGTCAGCAATGCTGCGATATTCATCGCTGAAATATGTATGCCAATTTACTTCACAAAGGAAACACAGAACAGCATAGAAACTAAGGATGCCAATACTTTGACTCAGTTGGATTCTAGTGAATGTGATTTCTGTATCGGTTTTTATGAGACTTTAATTTTCGTGGTCATATGATGTCAATTTGAAGCAATTTGAAAGCAATTTATGGACAAAATAATCTACTGAGAAAAAAATGTACCATCACCACACAGCCTTTATAATTTTACTGACATTTACCATAAAAGTACCCTGCATACTGCAGTCACTCCCACATGCCTGCGTCTGCACCCCCACTTCCTTCGCCCACATCCACTTGCACGCTGCTAGCACGGTGTCCATGTACTGTACGTCCCTCGAGTGCACTTGAGTGTGTTTGTATGCAGATGAGTGTGTAATAAGGCGGAATAATGAATTCATTACATGCTATCTGACACCATTACCATAATAATGCCAAACACATACATCAGCGTGCCTTCAGCTGCACACCCCACCTCGCTTAGCTGGACACATGAATCATGTGACACACCAGACCAGAACGAAACCTAGAGAGGGCTAGTCATACCTCATCTTACACTTTCGGTTTAATGGAGAGAGGTTCGTGAAAAGCAGTTTAATTTAGTACATTTTTACTGAGATTACTGAGTTTTTTGTGAATATTTACTATGTTTGTCTTTGCATTTGGCATACACTGTTATCCAGAGTAACATAAAGAAGTATGATATGTAAATGTGATGAATACAGTGATCAATAAAAATAGCACAAATTTAGTTTTTTTTAAAAACCATTAATGCTAGCTTAATTGCTACATGAAGAGGTAGATGTTATTTTATGAGATTACAAACCCTTTGAAAGACAAATATCATCTAATGATGAACCATAATTGGATAACAACAATGTGGACCACACACACACACACACACACACACACCTCCGACATAAGCCGTACTGCATAAGCCTCAGCGGGAACATTCATACACCGAGATAGATAGGAGACATTAGGAGGACGAATGGTGTAGATTTTTCCTTGGCCCTCATCTTTCGTCAGTGCTGTTTAATAATTTGCTCACAGAGTGACAGGGTTAACGTCCTATCTGCGGTAGGCCTATCTCCTGTAAGTGGCCAAGATCTATTACAGCTATGAAAACACGGTATCACTCATTTATATTAAAACCCAGTGTCATCGGCTGCTGAACAATGCGTAAGCTAATGCCGAACTGCAGTGCCGTATTGGTAGGACGTACATGTGCAAAGGGAGGAAAGAAAGAAATGATGCAAATGCACTGCATTTTGAAAACAGTCGTTTAAGTTTAGACAGCCAGGAGATGAACTAAGGGTGCAGTTGATTGTTTAGGATTCACACAGTGCTTCTGGGTAAAAAAATTGGATTAATAAAGTGAAATAAATGAGAATGACGGATGATGTTTGCCTGTGTTCGGTGTGTGTGACATGCAAATGTTTTACAGAAGTGTCTAGGAGAATTGATTTGCTTTAAAAAGACCATAGAAAGACGAGACTAATTTGGGGATGTGATGGATGCCAGAAATGATGTTTACAATCTAACCACATTTCCACCAATTTCCAAATGCTTTGGAATCTATCAGTAGAAACAGAAGACTTTTACATTAAACTTCACACATAACATTTACACCGTTTAGATGCTTCTCATGTTGTTTCACACGTTTGACCTGTAGTTCATGTGCTTTACTTTTTTATGTGTGTATCTGTAACATGATTGATTCATTTTCTCGTGTGAATTTTTAAACATGATTAATTTAATTTCACGTGTACATAGTGATTTTATTTATTTGTCATATTCGCATGGGAACTTGAGGTTTTCACACGGAGTCACACACATTGCTCACATAATCACATGGAAAATATAAAATAGGCGTGTGATTTCTTTTGAGTCAGTTGTTGTGATTTTCCATCATGACTGGAGATCAGAAATCTCTTGGCAGTGGCTCGGAAATCAAGTCAAGTGATGCACTAACAGCTGTCTTCATTAATATGACTAATTAAAATGCAGCATCCCTTATGGCTTGGTTACGAGATGTGATTGAATATGACAGTGATCAAGTTGTCAACAAAAGTTTTTTTTTTCCAGTCATGCACTCACACACACACCATCACACAGAAGACCGCTCTGTGTTCTGTCACACACGTACGCATACAGACTCAGCTCATTGAAACGACTTCAGCCCAAACTTACATCCTGTCTCCAATCATCCTACTAGGAGTCATGTTTCTGCTTCCAGTTACCAGAACCCTGCCAATCAATGATTTTCAAATCCCACTGTGAGTGTGTGTGTTTGTCGGTGTGTGTGGGTTTGTGTGTGTGTGTGTGTGTGTGTGTGTGTGTGCGTTTTTAAAGAAGTGAGAGACATAGCACACATGGCCTGCTGACCTGGAACTTCCATTTATTACACACGTGAAGTCAAATTGACCGTCGTAAAGGCTGTGTGAAAGTACAGGCCAGAATCCAGCCAACTACTGACACTGCACAGAGCTGAGTGTGTGTGTATGATTCATAGAGGACAAATAAACTTCTGACAGATCGAGTTGATCAGCCAGAACAGGAACCTGGGCTTTCTTCAATCATGAGAGACTTTTTTTATTCATCTGTATCTGGTCAAAATACGAGCCAAAAATATCCTATTAGTTATTGCTCTGATGTGTTTTATTTATTGCTTGAGCTTCTATTACTTAATGCTTTATAATATTTAAATACTTAAATTAAACTAATATTCCTTTGAGCATACTGTATTCCTCATTAGACTGTTTTGGTTTATGGCTTAACATCTCGGACCTTTCTCTAAGCCACTCCCCCTCGAGAACTGTAACTAAATCCAACTCGGTTTCAAGCGCAGCATGTTTAATTACATATTTTTAGTTATTGTATTAGTAGCATCGCAATGTCTCCGGAGTGCAACAATGCTAAAAGATAAAAGTTAAACCCTGCAGATTCCAGTCAAAAAGCTACTTTAACAAGTTTTTTCATAGAGATTATACAGGGGGAGGTTAATATGTAATAAATAAAACATGGCAGGATGACGAGTCACCTTGGATCTCATCTTGGATAATTTTCCTTAAAAAGAAAAAAAAATAAAACATGTTCTGAAGATTCTTATTCCTCTAATATTCACAGCAGTTTGGCAAGGATGAACATTTCCAGTTTAATAATAAATGACAGTGTGCTTTTTAATGGTTTCTGGTTACACTCAGTATAAAGTAATGTCTGCAAAACAAGTTCCTTTTTCTGATCACCTCAGTCTTCTTCATCATATCAGTTACACATGATGCTTTAAGTAACAAAGTTATATTATTAACCAAACAATATGCAGATATGCTGCTGTATAAGTCCTTCTTAAAAATTACTGTAAATAATACCAGTAGAACAAGCACATAATATAAACTAATCTAATTTACTTTAATTAAATTACAGGTGACATTATAGTCAGAGTTACTGTTATTGAAAATTCGAGAGTTTTGATATACATTATTATATCTATTTATAATGCTAAATGTTTTAGTTTCAGTAGAAAAGAAAGGCCCATTAAGCTAACCATGCAGACTGGTTAGACTGGTTAAATATTCTTGTTTTTGTTTTTGTGTTTTATTTTCCAACTCCTGATCTTATATTTCTCTTTCTGTGGCCCGTGTGAGTAAAACGATGCTTCTCTTTCTAAATTAAGATAGCAGCAGATCTGTCTAAAATTTAAAATATTACATTTCACACATGATCTAGAAGCAAAAAAGGTGCTAATTTCAGATTTAATCTAGATTTAGTTAGCAAGAAGTTTACAGGCTAATAAATACTAAAATAAATTATCTAGCATTAGATTAATGTGTAGTACAATAACACTGACTGGCTTTTCTGAACTAGAGTCATCTATTTCCTTTATTATCAGTGATGAATTCAAATCATTCTACTGCAGAATCAGAGGCATTTTACTGAATCAGTCATTTTACTGCAAAGTAATTTCAAAAACAAAAGCAAGCTAGATTTTAAAACTCTGCTCTCCATTTTTTTCTGGGGCACAAAATTGTTCTTCTATAAAGTTACAACTACAAGAAACTAATACAATGGATTTTTCAAACGACATCTAAAACAAGGCAGAAATAAAAACCCCAGGCATGACTTAACATTTATTCTGAGTCTTTAGCAGATAATAGCTTTTAGCCTGGGGAGAAAGTTCACACTGGCATCCTTCATCATGGGTAGTTTTCTAGAAGAATTTAATTAAAGGGGAGAAAAGACTTAAAAGACTCACTCACATTCGCCTGCTCTTCTGCTAACAGTAAGAGTATACACCGGAAATCATAGCTAGTCATTTTCTGAGCTAGCAACCAGTGCAGCATGCTAGTAAATGAGTTAGCCAGTATTAGCTACAACCAAGGTGCAAAAATTGCTTTAAAAATATTCTAACAAAAATGATATCTAAGTATAAAATAAATTCTAATTAACTTTGGAGTTAAGTATATGAAAGACACAGCTACAAATGAAAATCTCATTTAATACAGGAATTATTTTGTATTCATAGGATGTTGACCAAAGCTAAATCCTTTAGGAAATGGAAAAACTACTGCCATGATTAGATCCAAGCCATCAAACTTCATACAGACAAACAATAAAATATTTACGGGACGAATCGTGTGCTGCATCTCAGTTTCTCAGCTTATACTATGTGCTACTAGTATGAACTCTTTTTGAAAAGAAACACTATATACTTTAGAGTGTGTAGAAATAGAGTATGCATGTAGTCGGACATCCTAAACCATCCTATAGTGGAACAGAACGTTGTTGTCTATTTATTTTATTTCAGCTATTCTTCATTCATTCCCCCTTATGTAATTTAAATGGTATTATTAAATTTACAGTTCATTAGATTTATATTTCTACATGTCATTTTCTCTCAAATGCATCTCCAATGTGGCAAAGCAACAATACTACACATACCAATAGGACAATATTAGCAAAAAAAAAAAAAGATTATGATTTGGGACACTGAGACTAATCATGGATACTACAGTATTTAGGACAGATAGCAAGTAAATTAGGATGCAGCAAATCTGGACTTGGAAAAAAACACATGGTATTTATGGGCCTATTTAAATCGGCCAGGGATTTAGTATTATATAATAATTTTGTAGAGTGTGTTGCTTGATGGTAAATTGTCTTCCTTGTAACATACAATAATCAGTAATTCTGTTGATGTTTGGGAATTGAATTCAGGCACCTTAATAAAACTCTAGACCTATGAGATGAGATTCTCACTATATTTTTTCCTGGTGTGATTGTATAAGTATTTCTTTAACTAACATGTGATTTAAAGTTTTAATCCCACAAATACAGAGATGAAACAGAGATGTTAATCTAAACGCAAATATGATTTAAATCCCACTGAATAATAATAAATACAGACCATGTTTTATAATATAATTGACTCATTTGACTCATGTTGCTTTTTAATGATGGTAACAATCTGCATGAAGTACAAACACCCACACAAGCAGACACACAAGCAGGCATAGAGCAACTGCCAGATGTCTTTTCCAGTCTCTTGTCGCCAGCAGGACTTTCTGTACAAACAGCAGGGGTCACTCAGCAGCCCTCTGAAAGGTCAGAGGTCAGGTTCCCAGCATAGGGTAGCCATGGAGACAGCATCTGGAGAGTGGCAGCTAGGGTGGAATTCTCTTGCCCTTTCAATCTGTCCACCATTTCCACAACCCACACACATACACACGCAACATATATACGGAATAATCTACTTTATTTTACACATAATTTTGAAGTGTTTAAATATTTTATGCTTTTTAAATTGAAATGTAGTTGAAATACTAACAGAATGATGTTGTTTGGATCTAAGTGGAAATAAATCACACACACACACACACACACACACGTGACTATATTTCTGTTGTCCTTCTTCATATTAGCTTTATTCACACACACACACACACACACACACACACACACACACACACACACACAAATGGCTATATTATATGTTTATAATAGACTTTATTTATTGGTGTCCTTAATGTGTCCAGTGTCCTTCATTTGGGCTTTATTCAAGCACGCACACGCACACACATGCACACGTGCGCACACACACACACACACACGCACACGTCATGCCTATTCCCCAGATTTCATCCCTCAGGCCCCGGCAGCGGAAGAGCACAGAGTAAACGAACGTCTGCCGTCCTTCCTTCAGCATTCTAGCGGAAAACGTTCCTGCTCACCGAAACCCAGGCGTGTGGAACAGAGCAGCCTTATGCTTTTTTGCTGAGCAGCATCCATTTTAGCATGCCTGGAAGGGGACGTTACGGCACGGTCAAAGGTCGAGGCTGCCAAGAGTTTGGGGCACAGAGCTGGAATGGCTTGCTGGGTGGCCTTTCCCTCAATGAACATTACTGTCTAAAGCTTAAAAACACGATTACAATCTATCACATTCATTAGCATTAGCAGCTAATGTAATTACATGCTGTATTTGTATGATGAAACGCAAGCATTCACGGATGCAGCATGGACAAGGGTTTGTATAGCGGAGGCATGGGATTATACTGTCAGCTGGGACTAAAGGAGAATTTTTTAATAAAGACGACTATAATGTTTAAACTTAACATACAGTAAACAATGCCATGATAAAAGATTAAAAGTATATATTAGGTATGTATTTTATTCCAGGGATTTACTATTATAATACTTCTGTAATCAATCAACATTTTAGTTGAAATTTACTTTCATGAAAAATCATCAAGTACTAATTTGATAATCTGTTGGATCTCAGTGAATGTAAATAACACGGTTTCTGTAAATCTTTTTGCAATTGCATTTTGAGAAACTGTAAGTTTCTGTTATTTGTAGTTATTTGCTTTCTTTTGGTAACGTCGCAAAAGGATTTGTTTACAGTGCACACTATAAAGCTTTATAAAAGCCATACATTTGTTGCTCTAAACATCAAGATCGCTGTTGAAGGAGTTCAGAAGTTCAGAAAGTTTCGCATGCAGCAAACATATAAAACTAAGTTTATGAAAAGAAAACTAAGAAAAATCGAACCACTGACATACACAGTTTAAAGACAAAGCGTTGTGTTCGGCTTTAATACATTTTATTATTGATAATAAATAGATCACTTATTTCTTATCATGTGCAATATGGAATTCATTGTCTGACTCTCTGACAGAAGGATTTAAACGTACAGAATACATGAAGTTTGTCATGAAGTGACGCTTCAGTAAATCAACTAAAACAACATTCTGTGATCGATTTCTTTTTTCCAAACAAGCGTTCATTTATCTCTCAGCCTTTTCTGCACTGATGTACAAAACACTCTGTCTTAAATACAGCCAACTGTTTAAACCTTCCTGCTCTAGATTTTCTATGTTTGAAAGTTTTTTCTCCTAGATGAATAATGATCTGTTTGAGCTTTCTGTGAAAAGAAAGTCAGGATTGTTCAGATTTTTGAGTAGTGAAAGATTTTAAGTCAGAGACATTTTGTATTGTGTTCAGCTGCCACAAAGGTATCAGTGATGATTGTGTGTGTGTGTGTGTGTGTGTGTGGTATCAGGTGTCAGGTAGGGTGAAGGGAGCAGACAGCGATATGTGGGTCGTTTGATGATACTGTTGTAAATTCAAAAGAGGCGTTTGACAGTGATATAAATGACAGGTTTGGGTATAGATGTGTGTTTGTGTGTGTGTGTGTGTGTGTGTGTGTAGGCTGTAATTGCTGTAACCTTAGTGTTATACAAACAGCACTTTTGCCCTTGTGTTATCAGATAGCAAAATTCCTTTTACACACGTATACACACACACACACACACACACACACACACACACACACACACACTCTGTTTTTGCCTTTGTAGTCTTTAATTTGTAATCTGTGTATAAGGCCTGACTGTCACATTTCCTTTTTCCCTAGTCACACAGATCAGCCTTTCCAGCACAGACAATAGTCAGGCGCGCTCACATTCCAACAAGCAATTTCCATAGACATCTTCAGCGTGCCTTTCAGCTCTTCATCTCCGCTGTCAATCATGCCGTTGAATTATGGCCTTTCCGAGTTGCCGTTGGCCTGGCGGCTGCATATCGCAGCCCGGCTCAATTCGCTCTTTGTGAGCTTTCTCTGTATCTTCGTGTGAATGATCTGTGTTTGAAAAGCACTCCTTTTCTCTTCGCTACTCCGAAGGGCCTGACCCCATCGCCATAAAACATCAACTACACTCCCTCTGAATGACACACGCAAGCAGGCTCTCACACACATACACGTGTGGCCAAGCGTTTAAAAAGAGATATGAATATGAAAATTCTCTTGTCTGCAACACATTACTGGCCAAGAAATTGAAATATGAGGAGCGGTTCAAAGGTCGTTGTGTTTACCAGCTGACTCAGTGATGGACGCATGACGTTTAATTAGAAGTGGACAACAAAGCGTCAGTGCTTTCAATACACTAATGATGACTATTCTCTGTGTGTGTGTGTGTGTGTGTGTGTGTGTGTGTGTGTGTGTGTGTGTGTGAGCGTGCGTGTGCATGCCAGCTATTACTCTAATATAGCTGCATGTAATATTAATTTAATTTCACCCTCTGTATAATACAATGTGATTATCTTATTAAATCTTATTCATGAGGTAGCATGACTGGTCTGAATGTAAACAGAACATTGTAGTATTTTGAACCTAGTTTCCTGTTCGGAGAAAATCTGTTTACTCTAAACGGAGTGAGGTCAGAAGTTTAAGGGCAGTTTTAAAAGTCTGTTACTAAACATTTCTACAAAACACATATCGTCTGTGGAAGTGTATAAAATGGATAGTTTCGGTTCTGACAATCTGATTGGCTGAGCTCTTCGAAGCTGTTGTAAAATCCTCAAGGTACACACACTTTTAACTGTATCACAAGCAAATTGTATATAAACGCAGCAGGTTTTATACAATTAAAACCATTATGTTACAGCCGTTGTTCTATCCATGAATTAATCTTTGGCTGTTTTGTTGCTTAGCAACCGAAGCTTGACGTGAACTGACTAGGTGGCATTGTGGAAGAATTGTATACTGTGAATATTTGTAATAATAAATTCAATTATTAATTATACACTGGATTCTTATCATATTGTGGTGATTTATTTACAATACAATAGATTGTAATATAGAAGTGTTGAATAGAGATTATTTTGAAATGCTACAGCATTCCTTTGATACGTGTCGTAGGGATATAGACTTTAGTAATACCAAGCTGGGCATCTGCATCATCAGCATTGCAAGTGTGTTGCTATGACTACCATCACAATGGCATTTTGGTGGCCAATTGGAGTCACCGCTGATGTAAACAAACAGCATCAGAAAAAAAACAACAAGGCTGGATGTGACCAAAATAGGAGACTCTGAATTCCCCAAAACCTGTTTTTTTTTATGTTTTTTAGTTTATGTAGTTGCTTGCTGTATCAGAAGACGTGAATACAATGTGTGAGCATATGTGTATAAGTGTGTGAGTGTGTATATGTGTGAGTGTGTGTGCAATTTGCATTGAGAAGGCAAAGATGGTCCCAGCAGTCCATAGTACTTGCCAGGAAAATAGATATCATTATGGAACTGTTTGATATGCATACTGACATGCTCAGGCTCCCCATGCTCTCTCACACACACACATACACACACACACACACACACGCAGAAGCACCTGACACTCCATCATGATGTCGTCCCTGCGCCTCCCGGGGGGCTGCAGGCGCGAGTCGGCGTCAGAAACACATTACAGAGGAGAGATTGAGGAGCCAGAGGCCATTATCTCTCCTCTACAGCACAGTGCAGCTCTTCTCCTGCAGAGAGAGAGAGAGAGAGAGAGAGAGAGAGAGAGAGAGAGAGAGAGGGAATCAGAGAGAAAAATACATTTGTGTGCATGAGCATGTTTATATGTGTACACATGCAAGTTGTTCCTTTACTTGCTCTGACAGAAAGAAGCGTAAGCACCAGAACTCACATAAGAAGAGAGAGAACATACAAATAAAGGCAAAGTCAAACATAGCTTCCTGAAATATAAAATTTAGAGTTGATGCTCTGTCAATATTGAATTAAAGGCTCTGTTTAAACAAAAAAAATTTAATATTTATTAAAACCAACTTAGACAACGCTAGACATCTAAAGTGGACCTAATCACTGACAGATCTGTATTAAGTATTGATGCCATTTGTTTTTCCACAAAAAATATATTGATGTTTGTCAGAATAATGTTTTTATAACCAAATCAAGGTTTTGTGTATTGATGTTTTTAATGATAGGCCATCAATGCTTTTTAGACTCATTAGACGCTGGAGGTATGCATCTCTATGGATTTTATTCACATAACCATTTCCTTAGTGATTGGCAATCAATTGCTTAAGGAAACTGCCGACAATCTCCTGTGTTTAAAGGTAGTGAATATAAAGTAAATGCAGCACAAGATTTTACAATTGCAGTTTCCTGTTTCATGTACACTGCTGCGTAGGCCAAATATGAGCAAACGGGGATTTACTTCTGTTTAAAAAAAGGAAAGAAAGAAAGAAATATCCTCAAAATGAATTAGTATCTGTTTTTATGGCAACATTCTCATTTTACACTCTGAAATATATTGTAGTAGCTGAACTAAATTGGGAATACGCATGTAGTGTATTGATATTGCATAAAAAAGTGAATGATGATCCCTCGATTATGCAGCTTTTGCAATTATGTCATTTTATTGCACTGTGTAAAATGATTACACTGTAATGACAAACCTAGCCATGGTGTAAAGCCGAACATAAATTTCTACATGGAAATTGGAAACTCCTGTAAATTCTACTTTTGCTTATTAGACTGTCATATTATCATAGAGAATAAATTCTGGCTGTGTTTAATATACTTTCATGTTTCTGCTGAAGGACTGTGTAATATCATTTGTGTGTGTGTGTGTGTGTGTGTGTGTGTGTGTGTGTGTGTGTGTGTGTGTGTGTGTGTGATGTGTGCATGTTTCCAGCCATTGCAGTGTCCAGTTCAGGACCAGGCAAGGGTCAGAGATCTGCCAGGCAAGACAG
>JAOTRN010000025.1:17405654-17415788 GCA_028566695.1 Bagroides melapterus | reverse complement strand
CTCTCTCTCTCTCTCTCTCTCTCCCTTCCCTCCCATGATGCTTGAGCTCGGTGAGCAGGAGCCAGAAGTCCGTCCAATCATTGTCTGAGCTATCAATCAAAGCTGACGGGCCCAAGCGACATGAAAAGAACCCTCAGTGGCAGCCATTAACTGAGCGCCCCCTCCCCTCCCTCCCGCTCTCTCTCTCTCCCGCTTGCGCTCTCTCTCAGCCCCCCACGCTTTGTTTTCCTTTCAGCGGACAAAAACAGACTGACAAGATGGAGGGCTGGACATTAATCAAACCCCCATGGAACCACCTCTTCCTCCAAGATAATAAATAAATTCAACTCCTCTCATTGGACAGATGCTCATGGTGGTTGGACCCCTCTCTCTCTCTTTCTTGCTTTCACTCTCTCTAATTTTAAGGGTCCTCATCTGCTCTCGAGCAGGGTAATTCCCTACAGATCAGAGGAGGGCAGGTGTTCTGCTTGCCAGCCGAGACCAGGCGCCCCCTTTCCTCTCAAGGGGCCTGGTGTTGCCCTGACAACTGGCCAACCTGTGCCCCGTCTCGCTCTTGCTCACGCTCCTTCTCCCGCTCTCTATTCCATGCTCCCCTTTTCACCGTTGAACAGGACTTACTGCTTTCGGTGATTGCCAACGGTCAACCCATGTCTCTACATGTCTGGTTTATCCATATGCCTGACAAACGCCTCTGTCTCTCGTTCAGTCTCTCTGGTGTTACTCTATCTTGCCTGTCTCAGACATTTTCCTGGCTGTGATATTTCCCGAATAAGAATATGTATGAGCACAAATACATTTGTGAGTGTGCATTAGGCGGCGGTTACCTGTCTACATCACACTGATACACACATTACTCAAAATCACAGCTTGCCCTCATAACAGAATATATCACAAAAAATCACACAGGTAATGAAGCACAAACTCAAGGCAGGAAAAAGTCAGAACACATGAAGACAAATGAAAGTAATCAAATGGCTTATCTTTTCTGTCCCATTAGAGCGATCACATTGCATTCTGCTGCACGGGCTATACAAAGCCGACTACAGCATTGCTTTTTATTCTTCACAGTAAAGAATTCACGCTAACTCAGGGATTAGCATATGTGTGTGATCCTCTAGATATCTCTGAAGGCATTTGAAATGAACATGAACATAGTTATTTACTAGCACACATAGGATCTTGGCCAGTGAAGATCCCTTTCCATATGATATTTGCAGACAGGAAAAGAAAGACAAATGGAAAGTTAACGTGGCGCACGAAGGCGTGTGAGCCTGCTACAACGGGTACCACGGCACCCTGCCTTGCAGGGCATTGTGGGATATGTCCTTCGCTGGAGTAGCTACTCAAATGATGTATTACAGCTCAGTGGGAATCGTATGGTGCTACAGGAGGAGGTGCTACACCAGCATTCTGCAAACATTTAATTTCTGCTTTCCTTCTTCATGTTCTTGACCAGGTTCATTTGGAGCCCTGCTGTGGGCCTACGCATGTTTGTGTTGGCCCCATTACAGAATCATAAGGGGCTCGAAAGGAAGCCTATCAAGCCTCCTATCATCAAACAGTGTAAAGGTTTTAAAGCTATATCATCATGCCTAGCATTTTATCCTAAAAACACAAACAACAGTATTTAAGATATGAAATTCTCCCTTTGTAAGGAGATATGAGAACCTGACACATCCAGCCCACATGCGCCAGATAGCAGATAAAAACAGAACACAATAAGGATGTCCAAAAATTGTAGCTACAAAAGAAGGGCATTGATTTCCTGTTAGCAGATCTCCTGCATGAAAATGGAGGAGGGGTCTCGAAGATGGCTGGATCAGCGAAGATATGGTACCAGTACCAAACCGCTGTTTTTTTCCGTGCTCTGATCTGTTGTATCATTGACACATGAATGGATTAGGTTCATGTATCACTGATAATGGCCCATCCCATTGCTCGTATGTCAGTGAGCCACTGTGTGTGTGTGATAAGCCCTATTGATTATGTACCATATGCGGTTCCCACGCCGTCCTTTGTCCCCAGTTCTACACTGTTTTTTCCTCCCTTATTTTAGTAGGGGGAGGGGAGAGGTGGCACAGCTGGCTGGTGGAAAGATGAGTTACTCACAAAGAAGCTTGCAGTAGATCCGGGCCTAAATCTTTGCTGTATATGTACAAAGGAACCTAGGGTATTCAAGTCTGTAGTTATTACCAGAGCAGGTCCTTAAACAGCAGATTCAGTTAATTATAAAGACTTAAAAATGTTACATAAAAATTAAATCACAGTATGTAGTCTTTTATTATATAAATTTGTCATATTTATTATTATTATACATTTAGCTGTCAACAGACCTGATTAGACAATGCCATGCCATGAAATGTGCATCTTTATCTATATTTTTCAACATTTTTGTACAACCTTGTATTATTGCTGACCAGGCAAACAAAAATACACATTCACACAATTCACGCAAAAATGGATATATGTAGAATAATTCCATTCATATTTAAGCAACATGGATTAATTAATAAGAAGTGTTACTGTTTTTTTTTAAAGAATTCTTAGTTTATTTTATTTATAGTGCATTGTACATTGATATTTTTTTTTTAAAGACGTGTTACAAACTCTTCTGATATAACGTGTTACTGATGTTCAATTTCATATTTATTAACGTTGACTAATGCAGTGATGCAGTAATTTCTCTGTGACGGGAACATGACGGGAACATTAATTACTTAATTACATATTAATTGAAACGTTATTTAATTTTTGGTAATTGTGGAAATTTTAGTCATGGATGGAATAAATAACGGTAAATATTAATTAATGCTACTTAACTAACCATTAATTAGTTTTTGTTCATGTTAATTACAGTGCATTAATATTAATGCCAGTGGTTTAATGTTAGCTAATGACAATTAACACTGTTTGTTAAGGGTAGTTTAGTGTAAAGCGTTATCAAAACAGCTGCATGAGACAGCTGCTAAAATTTCTGTCTGCACAGCTTCAAAAACATTCAAAAGAATTTCAGAAATCCAAAATGTGCGTAAGCAGGTTCATAATTACATTTATCTTGGCCCAAACTGGTCTGTCAAATAATACTTAATTACTTAATTCGATACAACAATGATGTTTACTTTGTGAGAGAATGTAACAGTCCAGACAATCTCTCTTTAAAAAAAAAAAAAAAAAAAAAAGTTGACCATGCTGATTGGTCAGTTTGTGTGCTGTGGACTCTGTGATTAACAGGGAGAGAATGTTGTTGAAATAACATTCATAAATGCCTGTTTTTTATTATGAGTATTTATTTTAACATCAACATATGAGACATCTGTCAAAGATTTGCATTTCTTTGGTTTTCTTAAGATTTCATTGATTTTTTACTGAAAAGCAGGACACAATACTTCCCGTAATATATTGTACTTCTAAATTGTGCGCTACTTTCAAATTAATTCAATTTTATTGTCATTTTACCTTCCAGCGTAATGAAAAGATGTTCTCACTGTTCTCTCCAGAGCAACACACAGCAAACTAACAGACAGAAGACTGCAGGCACACTCAAAGTACAGACAAAGTGACGGCTTTTTATAAACATCTATTTTCTAAACCCATACAATCCAATGTAGATTTGAACTTGCCAGATTTATGCAAGGAACCTGTGCAAGAAAATCCAGGAAATCAAGACTGGTTTCATAGATCTAACTATATTAGTAACACATGTCCTATGTAGCCAGGAACAAGATTAGAACACAGACTAGACTAAACCAAATCTAGGATAAAATTACCTCATGGATGATTCACCCCTGACTGTCTTCCAATTTATATCAAAGCCAAATCCCTAATGGCAAGAGTGCTGGTGGAGGATTGGGTCTGGAAGCTGATTGGCTGCAGTTTCCCTCTTGCACCCTATGTATGCTGGTTGTTGTGTTTCTCCAGTGCTGTAGAAGACAAGACACAGGGCAGATATTGATCCAGTTTGACAAATTTTAAATGATATAGTTAGTGATTTTTGGAATTAAATGTTTTGAACATCTGAGATTCTAAGAATTTTTACTTTCCAACCTACATACAGCTACACAACTAGTGTCACATTTCATTCAAATGAATGGTCTCAATTCATCCGATCCATGACATTTACAGTGAGTAGGGATCTTATTCCTTGGATGCAGTCCTATTTTTACCAACATGCTGATGGTGTATGAAAAATGACACTTGATTACGTTTAGGTTCTGGATTCTCAAGGTTTCTTTCAGGTCTTCTTTAATGCACACCTTCTGAGCACTTTGTTTGAAATATTATAATTGTTTTAGAGATTTTTAATTTAGCAGTACAGATAGCAGTAGTAGTTTGACACCGTCCATTTCTCAAACTGGTTGGTAATTTATTACTGCTTATGCTTCTTATATTGATAGAGGATGTGGTAGCCTAGTGGTTAAGGTGTTAGGCTACTAATCAGAAGGTTGTGTGTTCGACTCTTTGCTCCACCAAGCTACCACTGCTGGGCCCCTGAGCAAGGCCCTTAACCCTGACTTGCTCAGTTGTATTAAAAAATTGGTATTAATGTAAGTTGCTCTGGATCAGGGCATCTGCTAAATGCCTTAAATGTAATGTAAATGATAGTAGGTCACAGGTTCATGAGTAGGTGCAGAACAACAAAGGAATTTCATATGTGTGCAACCTAACAATTATATCCTAAGGGCATATGGATAAAGGCAACAACAGCAACAGTGAAGCTCCTGCACTCTCAGAAACACTTCACAAAATTGAATCTTTCATTGTTCCTTAGCTTGTACCCTTAAGGTGTACATTTCAAATCTGTTTTATTTTGAAACTTGGTAGTATACCTTTAAAAATGATTTAAGGTACCATAATTAGTTTTAGAGGACAGTTTGATATGTACCTACAGGTAAAATATACAGTGCATAAGGTACAAACGTTGTCTGCTTGATGGTAGCACCCTCCACTTCTATGTGATTGAAACGATTCAGTCTTGAATCATTGTGCGATATTTATTTTATACCTCCATTTTTGCCCATTGATCTCACTGTCAGCCAACCAATACCTGTGCAGTCCTGTGTGAGAATTCTCAGTAAGAGCTGATTTTCTCCTTAAGGCAGTCCATCTGTCTCTGTGCTCAACATGATGGTGATAACATTTACCCTTGAGCAGGTTTGGAGATTACTGTAAACCTGTAATAACAGCATTACTGCCATGGCAATACGGCACAACAACACATAGGCACTCTGTACACAGATAAGAACATAAGACTGCAATGTCTCACTTTTATATGGTGGCAATCTCATGGACTGAGCAGTTTATTGATTTCAGTCTCTAAAACAGATTGTAGTCGTTATAGACTGAGACATTCAGTTCCCTCTTTTGATTTTTTTTCTGCAATTTTAACATGTTGAACAGAAAAAGAAATGCGTACCCCAGAGAAACAAATACAGATAATGCACATATGTATAACACCATATTTATATCAAATCATGTAAACAAACTCACACGCTTTGCCCTCTGATATAGGCCAGATGAATATTAAAGTAAGAATTTTTACTGATTGAATGCAGGATCAACAGTTTGTGTAACATGATTAGATCAGAATACTACCATGTCGCTAATGCTACTTTGAATTACATCAAAAATGAAAATGTAGCCCATTTCTGAAGATTCACATCAAACTCTTTTAGTGAAAGTCATGATGAGTAAGTCATAACCTTGATAAAGTGTACAATAATCCACTGAAATTTCTAACAATCCACTGATGGAGCTGCAGTGAGAGAATTCATTTCAACAGGCTGTTGTTATTACAGTGAGAGAAACCAGATCTTGGTTATCATCATCAGAGGATCAGCATCACCTAGTAGACTGCAAGACAGTTGGCATCATTAACCAGACTTGGAGCTTTCCCTTGGGTGGCCACCACACGGGCTAATTAGCCAAATGGCTAATGTTTACATCCGCCCGAGAGTTAGCAATGACATATTAGCTGCAGCTGCTTTAAATTTGCTTTCTCTGTTTCCATCCATCCATCCTCATGTTTTCTCTACTAATAAGATTGGTTTATATGTGTATATGTATGAACACTGACAAGAAATTCTTAAATGACTTCCAGTAGGTGTAAAAAATACAACAAAGATAAATCATTTCTTTATACAGCGGTGTCAAGTGGCAGAAGACCACACTGAAAATCTGTTTGTTTTTGTTTTTATTTTAAGATAAACAAAAGTAATATTCATATATTCATGTTCATATATTCAAATTCAAGTATCTGTACTGTTTCAGTCACTATTAATGTAGGCTTCTAATTTTAGTCACTATAAATGGAAGCAGTTTGGTGATATTGACAATGTTAAAGGTCAGACTTTCTGTGAGTTATTCTGGTTCACTGAAGCTCATTGAATGACATTCCCATGGATTTGATCTGATATGGATCATCAGGTTTTACACAACGTGTAGTGTCCATGGCAGCTGGAGTGTGCGCTTTCATTAAAGCAAAATCTGAACATATCAAACATTAAGAACTTGATACCAAATAGTCACCAAATATGCCATACATCAAAAAAAAAAAGAAATGGGTAAATATTTCCAAGATTCTACTTTTCATGCAATTTCTAATAATACAATTAGTAATGGAAACATTTAGAAAAAAATTAGTAAACAATTAAAAATTTATATTAAAAATATGTCCATTAATTACAGGTATTTTTGTTTGTTTGTTTTTTTCTTAATTTCTTACATTTTTTTACACTTGAGAAAAACTAAAATAAAGAAAATGACCTATTATGATGTTTTTTTGTGGGTCAGATTACATTATTATATTCTTCTCCTATAACTATACACTACACATACTTCAACTATCATATCACGCTACGTAAGTTACAAAAAAACCTTATATTAATTTTTTTGTGCTTTGAGATAAATATAAAAGTTAGAAGCTTGAAGGAGCTTGACAGAGTAAATATCGCTTATTTCCATTTAATGTTACTACAATGTCCAAAAATTTCACACTAATTTATCTTTAAGAAACCATAATTCTCTCCTTGTACGGAACTCTCATCTTATTTTGGTTGTGTGAACACAGATGCTGGAGAAAGGTTGAACAAAAGTTGACCCTCTCTAGTTCCAGGTGACCCAGGGGGAATACTAAATGTGTCCGGAAACACCTGAGGTTCTGGAAGTGGAGACTGTGCAGAGATTCCTAGGGGAAATCCGGAGGGATTAAGAGCCGGGGTGGAGGGGGGAAGCTAGGGTTTGGGTTGCAGGGGAGCTGAGCACTCATTAACACATCCTATGTTCACAGAACTAGGAGTCAAAGGCTAATAAAGTGTCTGCTTGCCTTCGAGTAGATCTTTGGATAGAGGAGCAGATGCTATACAGCCTGAAGGAATACTGAGCATTGAGTTTAATGGTTATTTCTTGTCATAGGCAAAATTGGCATTCAGTTTTATTTCATTAGGTTATTTCATTGTAACTTCAATGTATAGCTTACAGAAAAATCATGTGCTTGTGATTAAAAATAAATTAATCACGTGACAAATATCTGATTTGAAAAATGCAAACACATGCCCTAACACATAAAATTTTGTTTAAAAAAAAAAGTGAAAATAGAAACACATGCACTACGTGAGTGTGTTTGAAACCCAACATGTTTGAAGTGCCTAAAACCACATGTGTAAATTTCCCATGTGAAGTTCATGTGACTTTTTTTCTGTAAGGGTATTTAATGTTGGCTTTATTGAAACAGAAACAGTTGCGTTCTATAGATTCAAATAAATCTGAAAATTTGTAACTAGAATGTGATGTTATTCACCACTGAGGATTTTTAGGTTAGTCTTTTAGGTGAACTGGCAATTTTCTTTTTAGAAATAATTCTAGATCTATTCAATATTAAGTGTATCTCCTGTACACAGCCTGCTTCAAGTCACTCCACAGATTTTAGTTGGATTTACGTTCTGTTCTTAAACAGTGATCATCAGTGATTAAAAGTCACTCCATTGTTGATTTGGATGTATGCTTTGGGTTATTGCTGTGCTGAATGGTGAAATTCCTGACGGTTTTGAAATAAAACCGACCGGGTTTTAATGATTCCATCCCCCATTAAAAAAAAAAAAAAAAAAAAAAAAGAAGCTGAAGAAAAGCAGCATTAAAGCATGATGCTGCCACCACCATGCTACAACATACATGGTGTTCTTTTGGTGGTGTGCTTTTTTATTTCACACCAAACATTCTTTATGGAATTTTATTTTAAATTTTGCAAATGGTCTCATCAGACCATAACACATTTTGGCACATGTTCTGGGTGATTTAGTTGAATGTTTTCCATGTAGCCCCTCAAACCCCATAGCTTAGACATGGGAAGAATACGCAAGATTGTTTTCACATTAAAAGCGTAATCGGGTGTCAGATATTTCTTCTTTGCTATTGCTGTAGGTCTCTTGTCAGCCTCCTAAGTAAGGTTTTTATTTTAAATTTATTTATTTTTTTTATTTTGGATGGTTCCTGTTCTTGGTGATGTCACTGTACTGATCCATTTTCTGTACTTTTGTGTGTTTATATAACAATTTCCACAGCACTGTTGATTTCTCTGATTTAACTGGTCAGAATGTGCTGTTTAATTTTTAGTGCAGGTAAATCACAAGTTTATATTAATTCATCTGTCTAATATATTCTACCAGATAACTGATCTTTGTGACAAATGCTTCATAAAATCCTCTTTCTGTAAAATATTTACATAAGTGTCAGTGCTTTGTAAATATCAGAGGTAAAAATGTTGCGTTAAGCTTTCTGTCATGAGAGAGATGGATAAACTTGCACTTTGTGATGTCTCTGTTAACTGGTAAATTATTTCTGATAACTGGAAATAACTCGTGTCCCACAACAGTAAATGTAATTATAAATACTGTCGTGTCATTCTGCAATGAATAAATAATTGAATTGTTGACAAAATGCTGTGGTAAGAGTAATTTGTGCTGTTATAGAAGTTCAATAGTCTTCAGGGTGGTAATCACAACACCCCATTGTTGATTATTTTCATATAACCGCACACCCTGTCGAGTTTTATTTGTTACATACTAAAAAGTACACACAGCTGTTCCTTTCAGAGGAGCCGAAACTTTGCATCATTTTTTTTTTTCTGAAAAATGGCTTTGTTTCTTGCTTGTTGCTGTCTTTCTTTCTCCCTGCGGGGTTTAAGAGTCGATAGGACCCAAAAAAAGAGCTCATACATTGGCACTGAGTGAGTTTTGATTGACCAGACGGGGTTGTCTGAGATGACCTTTGACTAAATCCCATCAGCAAGAGGGACAGCTTAAACCATTTAGGGGACAAAGAGAAGAGCCAGTCACCCAGGCGACGATGATTCCTATGGACCAAACAAGAGAAGGCCTCACACATCACAAACACACACACACACACACACCAGTGCGTGAACCAGTGGTCAGTTGTTTCATGAATGTTTAGACTATTTTTATTTTATTGTTTCATTGAAAAAAGCATAGCAGGAATACAGAACTTTAGCAGAATTGAATTAGAAAGAGTTGTGTGGGATTCTATGTATCCTCTGTGTGTGTGTGTGTTTGTGTGTGTGGTTGTCTGTGTGTGTGTTGTGTGTGTGTTTTGCTCCGCACACACATCTCTACAGCTCTTTACTGCTGATGGACAGCTTGAAGGCATACTCAGCAGTGTGCGACTCAGTTAGACTCCCTGCCATGCCAATGCCTTCTTTTATTGCCAAAGCTTTATCCCCACACTGGCTTCATAAATATGCAGAAGCTGCAGTTACAAAGCTTTTCCAAAATACTTGGCATGGAAAGAGCAAAGGCCGACACTTCGGTTCCCGACAATGCAGGCCATTCCGTGTCCAGGGCACCAGCATGGACATGATACCATAGTAGGCAGGCATGTGCATGATGAAATAACCAGTTAGTTAAATTAGTTTGTGAATTTAAACTCTCTAGTGCTGATTGAACAGTGACTTTGCTTCTGTATCTCAATTGTTATATCATAAAATAGTGATTAAAGTTTTGAGTTCATGTGAGTAAAGTTATTTAAGGGGACACAAAAAATCCCTTCCAGGGTAAAAAACAAGGAAAATATTTGAGTCCCTCATGCTGAATTAACCCAGCATGACACAAATGAACACTGGTAATG
>JAOTRN010000025.1:17331264-17344043 GCA_028566695.1 Bagroides melapterus | reverse complement strand
TGTGTGTGTGTGTGTGTGTGTGAGTGTGTGTGCTGGGGTAATGTAGAGGAAAGAGCTCTGATATGGAATGTGTGGAAAGCAAAGAAGGAGTAATAACAAAATTTATCACTGGCACAAGCACCATGATTGAGTTAATTACCCCATTATTCATGTAAGCCAGCAACTCTAAGTGTCGAGGGACATAGTGATACTTCACAGAGGAAGTGACACAGGAGAGCTGAATCCTCTCTCTCTTGCAGAGCTACAGTAACAGCAGATTCTCCTAATGACCATTAATCGATGTTCACTTATATTTCACGGAAATATATTGTTTTAAAGAATAAAACCATTTAGTGTCTTTAAGAACTTCTATTCCAGAGGATTAAATAAGTGAAATGAGACTCAGAAGTACTGGATGAAAAATACTAAATAAAATTGGAATGGGGGGATGATGAGATCAACATCTGGGAATATTTGTAGAAGATACAGTGACACTGTTTGTTTAGGGTTAGCTCTAGCATAATGATGTTTTATTTCAATAAATCTGTCCAAATTTCAAGCTCAGCCCAGTGATCCTTTGCCTAATTTCTACACTCTATGACCATCACTATATAACTAGGAATATAAGGACACATTGCCATCACCCCTATATGATCTTGTTGGTTCTCCCATTCCAAAACAATTGGCAACTATAACAGTGTCTGTGTGGAATTTGTGCTTAGCTAAAGAAAAGAGTATATGTGAGATCAGGCACTGATGGTGGTGATGAGGCCTGGGGTTAAATAGATGTTCCATTTCATCCAAAAGGTGTTCAGTAGTATTGAGGACAAAGCTCCATGCAGACCACGATAGTTCCTCAACATCAAAATCATCAAACCTTGACTTCTGGACTGCTATTTGCGCAAGAAACACAGGACATTTTCATGCTGGAACAGGAAAGATCTTCCCCTTCACTCGGAATCATGCAATTGTCTAAATTGTCTTGGTATGCTGTAGCATTAACATTACCCTTCACTAAGGGTCCAAGCATAAACCCTGAAAAGCATAAATCCCTCCTCCACCTTCTTTATTGGTGGCACTATGGATTGTGGTAAGTAGTTTTTCTCCTAGCTCCCACCAAACCCAGATTAATCCATCAGATTGCCAGATAGTTAGGTGTGATTAATCATTCCAGAGAACTTGTTTCCACTGCTGTGGCTGCATGCTTTGTGCCACTCCGGCTGATGCTTGGTACTGCGTATAGTGATGTTAGGCTTGTGCACAGGTGCTCAGACGTGGAAACCCTCGTCACGAAGCTCCCAATTCACACATCTTGTACTGATGTTGCTTCCAGAGGCAGTTTGGAACTCTGTAGTGAATGATGCAACTATTGATTTTTATGTACTCTACACATCAGCACTTGACAGCCCCACTCTTTGAGTTTGCATGGTCTGCTGCTTCGTGGCTGAGCTGTTGTTGCTCCCAGACATTCCCATTTCACAACAATAGCCCTTACAGTTGACTGGGCAGATCCAGAAGGGCGGGCAGAAATTTCACAAATTTGACTTGTAGCAAAGGAAGAACCACAAGACAGTGCATTGTTCGAAGTCACTGAGCACAGTTTTTTTTTTTTTTGCATTACATTGCTTTTGGATGTCCACAGTAGAAGTATATTATCACACTCATGGCTTGTTCCTGAAGGTGCCTTGAGTACAGTGTCTATAAGATTCAGAGAAGGGACATGCAAACTGCATGCAAATAGATTCTTAGCTTCGTAGGAGGGAGGATATTGGGAGCTCAGTGGTTCAGCTAATGATCTGATTAGAAGGTAGTGAGTTTAAATCACTACTTTTCACAACCAAGCTGCTTTACCAAGGCCTGTAACCCTTAACTGCTCTGTTGTGTAACTGAGATAAATGTAAGTTGCTCTAGTATGACTCTTTCTACTCCTAGTGTTTATGAATATTAGCAAATGGTGTGGCTGATTTAAGAATTATCTACTCTATATTTTATGTATTGTTATAAAAATGTAATTAATGTGCTGTGTTTTATACCACATTCCACCACCAGGAATTAGTGTAGTGTCAAAATACTACCCAAAACAAAACTGTATTTTGTGTTGCTCAGTGCAGAATAGTCTCTAGATATTCTCACCTGAATACTCTAGACTTGTACCTGTAGTATTCACAAAGACCATGAACTTCAAATAAATAATTCTAATCTTGCAACCGAACAACCAAACTGTGGTAAGTACTAAAGAACTGAGCAATCACTACTCAAATGTCATAATTATTAAACATCATATTTACTGATCTGAATTAAGTTATAAAAGCAGTAATTAAGCATTATTTGATGACCTCAGTCTGATTGAGTTTCTTAATTTGCGTGTGAAACTGTAACTAAGCACAAGAATTAATTACACAAATATAATTATTAGCTTAAATGTAGAGCGAACATCCTTGTTTAAAATTTCTCCTAAACATCTGATACAAAAAGTCGTTGTGTTTTTTCACCTAACATCAATTCAGTTAGTTCACAACCGGCGAACAGTGTAGGCCAGGAATCTCAATTAATATTTGTAAAGGTTTCTGCAACCCTGATATGGATGGGGCTAGCTGTTTTATTATTTAATTTTGTACTATAAACAAAAAAGCAGTTACATAAATTCTGTAAAATGAAATATGTATGTTAAGTACCACAAACAAAGATATAAATGACAAATGGATCTGTCCTGTAGAGTAAAACAACCCAAAACCTTGAACATGAAGAGAAAAAGCTTAAAAAAAAAAACAAAATTAATAAAAAAAATATACTATACTATATAATAAAAAATACTACTGACACTATCAACACTGAAGCTGTTCTGGCATAAAGTGAGTTTCTTTGTGCTCATTTTTACATTAAGGAAACATCGCGATTGTACTATTACTAACAAAATGCTATACTCGGCTGCCCCCTGCTGTTAACCAAACACATTACAGTGTAAAAGACAGACTGTAGTAAAACTATCCAATGGCGCCATCTTTTGGCTATAATAAAATATCCTTCTATTTTAAAACCTAGTTGGATTTTAAGACAGTTTCTTTTGGCGTCTAAGTGTAATTTATTTTCCGCTGATTTTGCTGCAAAGCTATTTTACACAATAAATAAGCATCATATAACCATAAGTGTTTATACAGATTGTATAGATGTTCGGGCAATAGCCTAAGTTTAGTCAATGGTGAAGAGAGAAAAAAACACAATTGAACATATAGAAAATACAGCTACCAAGTATATTTGTGTATATCAGCCTCAATCCACCATCACAACACGGAGGATTATAGTCTATAGATTTATTATACCATGGGGAGATGCGTATTCCTTAAACTTAATAAATCTCAAGCATGTGGATCCACGGTGAATAATTTTCTATCATCTCTTGCCTGATGTTCCCGTAGAGCTCAGCGGATCTCATACTAATAATCTACAGCATGGGCCTGGAGGGGAATGAAAATCAATATATCATCATAGCAGCCCAAGAGTGGAATCTTTGCTCAGCCTGTGTTTATCTGATCCTCTGTTCATTCCATGGACTAGAATTAAACCCTGCTGTCCAATATGAGTGTTTATGGATCTTTTCAAACGACTGTCCTGTGGTTTATTTTTATTTATCGCCACCAGGTGGCGCTTGTGAGTAGAAGTGTTCCGGCCATTCAGATTTCACATCAGCAGCAGCAACAACAACAACAACAACAACAACAACAATAATAATAATAATAATAATAATAATAATAATAATAATAATAATAATAATAATCTTTATTGATATACCACCACAAGTACAACAACAACAACAACAACGATAATAATAATAATAATAATAATAATAATAATAATAATAATAATCATAAAAAATAATAATAATAGCCACAACAACAACAACAACATCAACAACAACAATAATAGTAATAATAATAATAAACAATAAGGATGTGAAAACTTTAAAATAAAACTTTAGAAAATAAAAAAAATTTGTAAAATTTAAATAACAACCAGTGTAAAGGCACAACAAAAGTCTAAGTAAATCATGTCTAAATTGCAACAGATTTAACAACAAACAAATAAGCAAACAACAGCAGGTACGGTAGACTAAGATTAATACAATAAACAAAAAGGATCAAGCGAACTTGAAAGTAAAATACTTTTTTAAAATTATCTAAACAACAAACACGAGACATCCCTGGGAAGATAAATCATTAAAGATGTGAGTACAACAAATAATACATAGACTTGTTTGTCATGTTTATTTAGTTTAAAGACTATGTTCTTGTTAGACTATACTACAGTGATCTGATGACATTCGGTAATGACATCCGTGCCTTAAACCAGTCACAACTCAGTAAAGTCATGATTTACATGGAACAGTTCTCAAGCTTGTCTGTATTCGAGTTCACCAAATGAAATATTCCACTTGAAGAATGTTTTGTGAAACATATATCTTGTCTTGTTTCTCATCTCTCTTTCTCTGTCTTCTGTGTCCTGCTGTGTCAGGTGGTATAATATGTCTATGCTCCATATGTGCGATGCTACTTTAAATTCTTTCCTCCGCACAGAAGCACTGGTGGCGCTGTATTATACACATACATCACATCTCACACAGAGGGAGATGCCGTGTGTTTTCTGTCCCCTGTCTTGGTTTCATTTCCCCTATCTTTGTGAGTGAGGTCATGGAGAGTATGAAATGGCAAAGGCAACACAAAAACCCACGTTGCTTTGAATGTTGTCGCCTTCATCCTCTCATTTTTTTCCACATCATTCATTTGCCTGACATCTTTGTCCTGTCATGTCTTCATCCTTCTTTTTTGTTCATCCCAAGCCCCGCTTTTCTTTTTTCACCCTGTCTGTACTACCTGATCCTCCTCCTTTTGCTCATATTCCTCTTGACTTCCATCATTATCCCCATCATCAGCTTCCGTCTTTGGTTAATTAAATACATTTTCAGTTTGTTGACGTGAATAAAATGGTGTTTGCAGTTAAATAGATACGTCATCTTGATCTTGGAATAATCTGATCATGAGAAATGAGATCAGGACTAACAGAAATGTAAATATGATGATTTCACCTGCCTGATTCCTGGTCAGATTCACTGACTGCTTTTGATGCACACTGGATAGTGGATAAAAATGAGTTGAGTTTACTTGCTTTCATGTGAACTTAGAGAATAATATTTTGCTTCATGAGTCATTATTACCCTTTAGCTGTTCTCCATTGATCTTTTGAGTTCAAGCAAAATTGAGAGATTGAAGACTTTTTGTGTCCGTTGCCTCAGGACATGGTGATATTACAAGTTTCGTTGAGACTGTGTTCACGGTCAGGTCAAACCCGTTACTGCCTCAGCTCACGCCTGAGTCAAAGGTGCTTGAGAACAAGGGAACAGAAAAGAAGGAGAAAGCATGGTGGGCAAAAGGAATAATGAAGAAAGGAAGAGCCCAGAAACTGACCTTTGTCCCCAGTCTTCCTTTCCTCTTACACTTTCTCTCTCCCACCCTATGTTTCTCCACTTGTTCTATTCTGCTGAGTTACCAGAGACTCTTTGTGTCCAGGCCTGACCTGACCTCAGGCAGTGCCCTTAATGACCTCTTCACGGGTCATCCAGAGGACACGGCAGCGGAGGGGTCAGTCTGCGGTCTCGGGTCACTTTGTGGTCAACATCAGGTCACTTAGAAGTCAACATCAGTGGTGTTGGTTTGGGACCCTAAAGCAACAGAATCCTTTTTTTTGGGTAGGGCATGTCTTATCATAAGGCAGCTTTATTGTGTGAGCTCTGGTTTGAAGATCCTTTGAAATGTGATCTTATGTGTAATTACTGTATTAGGACAAAGTATTTACACCTAGAGCCCTTAGACTAAAAAACAAAACAAAATACGAAAATCCCCCTTTTCTGGCCTGGTAAACATATCCTTTAAGCAGACTCAATGTAAAATCATGTAAAAATACTTAAAGAAATAGCAGAAATCAGTGATATGATTTGTATTTTTTCATTTCAGTTATATCCTACAATACATTTCATTTTACCTTGGTCAATGCTAGCTTCAGAGCTAGCCACAGAGGGCATGTATTTCCCCATATTCAGTATGACTGACCTTGGAATAACCCCTTGGCCACTTCCAAGTCAACTTCGGGTCACTTTTTGGTCATCCGCAGAGAGACACTTAGCACAGACGTGGTTTACACGTGTTGTAATTAGCACTGTGGGAAATTAAAAAGTCTGCTTTGGTCCATACCCAGAGGTCAGCCAGTAGCTGACATTCAGACATACATTCAGTCTGCTGTACACTGACCCCAAGAAATATTGTGTTTTACAGAAATGAACTGATGTGATTGAACCCCGAAAGCAATCTACCTGCAGCTGTGGGTCATCTTCTGGTCAACGTCACACAGAGTGTTAAAAAGTGTTTTGTAACATTGAGGGGCAGTGGCCTGTCCCTGATTATTACTTCTGACCTCTTATGCAATACCGAATGAGATTTATTGCCATTGTATTACAGGATGTTCATATTTTTGGGCTTCACAAGCTGATTTAGATGATGTCTTGCGGGCATCCCTGTATTAGAAAAGCATTTGCTATCACCTGCCTCCGAGCGGATTTATGTGCTCTTTAACAGTATGTTCTATTACAATACATTTTGTTATATTGTTGTGAAATATTTTGACAGTTTTACATTATCATGCCTGTTTGTAGAACAATCTGTTTAAGATTTGTGTGAACAAGCATGCTTTGGCCAACCCCAGTGCATATAAAGGCTTAAAGAAACCCTGAACACATTCACTTTTTTACATGCTATCACAGGATATTTGGTTAAAATATTAAAACCGTGAGCTTGCTATACAGGTAAAGAACTACCATCTATTGATAAATAGAGATTATTTATACATCATTGCTAACCGTATTCCGATAGCGTTTGGTTTCCATACCATACATGAAAACATTTGAATTTTGTTGCATGTCCATGAATATTAATGTGACCTCAAATTCACCCGAAATCCGGGCAGGTTGTCTGGCGGTCACCAGCGTGGGGTGTGTTCAAGCCCTTCGATGTTACTCAGCATCCTAAAGAAGCAAATTGACTGGATGATAGTCTGGACATGGCTATTGAAATCTATTTGAAGTGCATTTGACCAGGATCTGACCTACTGGAAGCTAGGGTCACTTGGCGGTCATCTTGAGGGTTAGGATTTGGTCAGTGCAGACAGTGCCCTCCGAGCCTCTATAGGATGGCAGAGCATCCAGGCCGTCAGACTGGCTGTCAGGTGAGCCTATGGCCTCATTTATCCTGCCTCTAATCATTACAAATGGGGACGAGTCGCGTAAACAGGCATCATTAGGGCGACTCGTCACAGGCACTCACGTCCACTTTAAAGCACCATTATAACTCCAAGGGGCCATCGATAATGCACTCTCCAGGGGAATGAGAAAAAGAGAGGGAGAGAGAAACAAAGACGAAAAATGCACGAGAGAGAGAGAGAGAGAGAGAGGATGAAGTCATTTTGAGGTCTTGTGTGACTTAGACAGTGCAGTTTGGACGGTAATTATGCATGTCAGTGCATCCTCGGTGTGGTCAAAAATGTGCCAAGGTCCTGATTCATGTTGAGTCATGAGTTTACAACGTTGTCTTAATTGTGAACTGTGGAATTACAAACACAACAGACTAGCCTTTCCAATACAGAACAGAATGGTGATTTTTGATTGGATCACATTACTGTGTGACAAAAAATCTCAACATCTTTGTCAGTTGCATATCTGATGTTGTGTGTGTGAGTGTGTGTATGTGTAAGAGAGCAGGAGGAGGATCTTGTACGCAACGAGTTCATCGGCAGGGCAATGACAGACTCTCCATTCTCAATCACACTGTAGTCCCCTGGGGCGCGCAATGCCGCTGCCTTGTGTGCGCGAGCGTGAGTGTTTGCGTGGGTGAGAGAAAGAAAAAGACAGAGAGTGTGAGACGGAGAGAGGAAATAAAGGAAAGAAAGAAGGGTATTAAGGAGACAAAAAGGCAAGAACAAAAAGAGAACAAGGTTTAGAAAGAGTAACTGAGGTGAGGCGCTCTCATAGACACTAAGGAAACATTAAGGACAGATGTATTTAGGAGAAAATTTCTTTATTCTTTGTAGTTCACTAAAAGTGTGTGTGCTAAATTGACTGCTGGTACACAAATGACATCAGAGGCACGCCATGTGGCATTGCCATGGCAATATCCATAATCAGTAGGCAGCTACAGTTCTATGAAACTCCTTATTAGCGCCTAACTAACAACCCCTGCATCTCTCTCTCTTGCTCTCTTTTTCTCTTTCTTTCTTTCTCTCTCTCCACCTGCTCTTCACCCCATCAGTGCTGGGGTCATCGTGAGGTCAGGAGGAAAAATGAAGCACGTTCTCTACGCTGCGTAATGCTGTTCCATGCCTGCTGATGGAATTCTCTCTCTCTCTCTCTCTCTCTCTCTCTCTCTCTTTCTTTCTCACTTCCGCTCGCTCTATCCGCCTCTCCCACACTTCATTTCTTTGCCCAATCTCCTGGCTTATCTTGTCTCTACATACCCTCAGGCTTTCATTTCTCATCCCTCCTTTTGTTCAGGAGGACAGAAGATGGACAGATGTGATGAAGGACTCAGCGAGTAAAGTACACAGCGGCCATTCTGCAGCTTGATGCTGATGTTGTGATCATTAAGTAAAGCTTTGTATGTTGGTGTCACCTCTAAAAAAGAATGACACAAAGGGAATCTGACATACTGGTGTGTTTAGTATATGCTGAGGGTAAACTGGTTTCTGGTTTGGTGCTGGGAAGTTCTATCTGTCTATCTATCTATCTGTTCTATCTAAATCCGAATTATGACATGGTTTAGAATGGAAACTGCTGCAGATTAACACACACTTAGTTCAACAAGCAGCGACTGCAGTTTCTATAGAAAGTCTAATGGCGAATGTTCCTGACGTCCCATTTTTTTCAGCATAAAATCATATTTCAGTAAAAGAGACCTTATATAAGCTTATTAATTGCTGCCAGTTTACCTGACTCTGACTTGGTTACTCATTCAGTCTTGTGAGTTCAGGAAAGGTTTCAGAGTGCTCGTGCTCAGACTACAAAAATGAGCCAGTCAGCATTACGTGGAAAATATCCCAAGGCTTTAATAGCTAATTCGAAGATCTCAGGAACTACTGGTGTGATTCAGGGTTATGTTAGTCTCTCGAGTAGAAAACCTTTGTTTTATTGGCCCTAAAAACATCCTACTTGGGTCTTTTCTTCTGTATAAACTATATCCTATAATATATTCAGGGGTGCTGTTGTTCAGGTTTGAGCCATTTTAGACATTACACAGTGACCATTAACTTAACTCTATTAAAAAATATCTTGCTTTTATATAGATATATGAATGCACTTTAAAATAATGATAAACATAGCAATAATAATAATAATAATAATAATAGTTATAATAATAATAATACTAATAATAATACAGCAGTAGACATAGCTCTGAGTGAAGAAGGGTGGAAAGAGAGTACCACTTTTTGGTCTCTAGATGTCAGCAGTGGCTGATCGAGGTGATAATGGCTTTCCAGAGACAGATATTTTAGAGATCGTCTAATACCTCCTGTATTGATAAGCACCATCAGTGAAGGAAACTCACTGACACTGTAATTCAGTGAAAACTAGGACTAATCTGTGTCTAGAAGATTGCACTGTTGAGATTTGTATTGATTGCCATCAATTCTACTGAGTTTGGTGTGGTAAGACAAGGCTCAGAATAAAGGTTATGTAAACAGAGCAAAGGTTACGTAATTACATCTGAATATACACCTTTATACGTAGAAGAGTGTAGTAATATAGTATACAATTTCTTTTTGTTTTAATATTAATCATATAGTCGATTGTATAAACGATTGATTTTCATGTTGGCTACAATTAAATGAAACCGTTTCTTATTAATTATTATTTCTTATTTAATTGTGGTTTTCATCAAAGGGGTGTATAACAAAATAATCCATAAAGCATTACATGAATGAAAATGATTAGATGTTATTTGACTTAAATAATCTTTGTATAATCTATAATACAACACCTTCAGAATTAATGCACTATATCTAAGTCATCAGTGTGTGGTGTGTAGTATGCATGTATGTTTTTTAATACTCAACAATATTTTAAAGCAAAACAAAACAGCTATATTGTACATATTGTTCAATCAGAGTAAGACCTTCAGGTATTATGAGATTAGGTTCTGCTGCATACAAATAAAGTCGCAAGAAACGGCAGCCCTAACCCTATCCTTAACCCTTTGTTTATTTATTTTTTCAGAGAAATAGATGCTTATAGTTTTTGCAGTAGTGACTGTGTACGTTAAAGTCTAATGTACAACATATGTACTGCAACTCTACCTATTAAATATGAGACATTTTTTAGAATAATGTGCTAGCACTGAAGGGCAAATGGATGACTAGGACAGGCAGTAGTGTATGCATATTGTTTCAGCAGTGGTGTTTGCCTTCGGATATGTTTGGCAGAAATGAGGATAGCGAAGACTTATAGTTCTCTAAGATATGCAAACAAACTCCATGCACAAGGAACAGATGACTCCTCCGCAGTGTCTGTATGACCTGTGGTAGGTTCCGCAGTCGACAGTAAGCAGGGCTGTTTGAGAGGCCCCTTTCTATCCCGATGCCTGAAGTCCTCCATGATCACTAGTTTATGCTGAGCCTATCCGGTGTGCAATGACAGTGTTGTAATTTATGCGTTCTAAAAAAGCACTGCCCACTCCCAAATGGCCAGACTTTGCACATTCCAGGGCTCCCTTGAGAGAAATTCAGCGGCAAAGTGTCTCAGGACTCCCAGGTGGACTCGATACTTATATACTGGTTATATCCTCGTATGGTTACACTCTGCAACTGGAAACACACCAGATTATGGATGTTTATGCAAAAAGAGATTTAAGATGATTTGGTGTGCTTTTTAGTGCTCAGGGGATGCTGACTGCGTGAAATATAGTGCACTGGTTTGAAAATGGTATTATCTAAAATGAAAAGCTTGGCATAAGACAGGAAGATGTAAAGCTAGAATATGATGCAGGGGCAGGGACTTAATCTGAGAAAAAGGCAATCTAGCTATGCCTGTGTTGGTCTACCAGTACGTGTGTCGAACGAGATATGATGTGCGATTGGGTGCTCACGTTTCGTAGCGTTGTGAATATTATGACAATATTGTCAGACACAGCAATTTGGTGAAGCCTCATAATGACCTGTTGTGAAATTTCTCTAATATATATTAGAGCAGGATATTTGGACATGAATATTCTTGATTTCCAAGTAATAGCACACTTTACAATCAAATCACTACTCCTTTCCTTCTTTAATAGAGGACAGAGGGCATTTCTAATGGAAGTTTGCCGTTTTCTTCTGGGAATCATATAACAGCCCTGACTCTGCATAGTCGAGCATGTTCCATCTGCTTTAGGTTCCTGAGAATAAATCAGCTCCTGTAGTGAAACTGCAGGGGATTCAAACAGAATCTGTGACATCTGGAATCAAGACTAGGGGTCCTGATCAACACACTCTGCACTTTCTCAGCACTTTGTGCATTCATATTTGATTATTTGAGGCCAACTGTATGCTTAATGTGCATACTGCATATGCTTAATGTGTGTATAACATACATTATGGCTGCATCTGCCTCAAATCACTATACTTGGATACACATCTGTGTACATTTACATGCAAGGCAAGTGGCTTGGAACAGGGAGAGTCTGCCTATTTGCGTACATGCATAAATGTGTTTGTGTGTGTGTGTGTGTGTGTATGTGTGGGGTGTGGACAGCTGGCATTCTTTTGCCCATTCTACTGGAAACTATGCCAACCTGGCCATCACGGCACCTGCCGTCCATGGCAACCAGTCATGCCCGGTCGTCAAGCCACCAGTTGCCTGGACAACCTCGGCCCAAAGCCCACCAAACAAAAGGTGAAATTATGATTGAGCGACGCTAGAAATGGGAAACCAGAAAAAAGAGTACAGATGTAAGATTTGTGGTTTAAATCTTTTTGATTTATGTAAAATCACTTTTTTAAATAGAATAGTTTATTTTTTAATCCAAAAACAAATCTATTATTCTTATGTTATTTAGGAAATGTGAGAAATGTGTCGATAAATAATGTATGTGACATGCTATGTCATTTCTTGCTGTATGATGTACATATTATTATTATTATTATTATTATTATTATTATTATTACCTCCATCATTCAGTTTGAACAAATGTATAACAATTCCCAAAATGTAATTAATATATAACTATTTAATGGGATAGAGTTATGGTTCTTCCTCATGACATCATACATATAAAACTGTATAAACAGCTTCTGTGTCTGTTTCTGTAAATACTTTCCCTCATCAAATTCGAAATAAATATTGCACTGCAGCACGAAGTCTTCTGTACACACAGTTTTCACACTATATAGTTTAATATCCAGCTCACAAGATCGTTCTCACATTCCTCATATTCTCTGTTAGATACTAGACTCTTATGGTCATGAATAAATTTTTAAAAATACGAATGATCCACATGATATTTTGGGGTTAAAATAAAACGTAACAGTTTTTTTTTTTGCAGTGTAAGTATTGAACTGGAAAGGGCTGTGAAACAGAGAAACTCCTTCAAATGCGGCCATCATTTTCCTGCCTGCATGAACACAGCGAGTTCTTCATTAGCAGAGGAAATCATCCCCCCACCCACTCACTCCCCCATCTCCAAATGTCAGAGAGGAGGGAGGTTTGTGTGTGTGTGTGTGTGTGTGTGTGT
>JAOTRN010000025.1:17308200-17324808 GCA_028566695.1 Bagroides melapterus | reverse complement strand
AATAATAACAATAATAGAAAAAAAAAGATTGATATACAACCAATTATATTGATGTAGTTATAGAAAAAACTTTTTTTTTTTTTTTTTACTTTTTTTTTCTATTTTATGATTAAATTATTCAGTTAAACAAGATTAGAGAATTGATTTAATTTCCAAATAACTTTTCCTGTCTTCTGAATCCTGTTTTTGCAAAATTCATTTTGTTGCTGACACTCCTTTGGATGATCTAAACAAAATAAAGATCATATTAGATTATTAGATTATAAAGTTATCCACCTGCTTCCTGAGTTATTTCACCTGCTGTAAAGCAACATTCAATTCAATTATATTCATATAGTTCTATTCGTTTGTATCTTTCTATTTGTATATGAACTAATGTTAACCATATATGAACCATTTAGGTAATCCGTGCCACTGGATCATTTATGTTTTAGTTTTCGGGATCTTGTGCTGTGTAGATAGTGTAATTTGACAAACTGAAAATAAATATTGCTCAATTTCTGTTTTTATTAGTAACCTTTCTCTTTTTGCAAAAGTCACTGTTTTATGTATCTTTGATAACAATTTAGGAATTGTCTAGCAGATTTATGTTGACATTAGCTAGAGCATATTTGCACTGTCTGATTCTCTATTCCACGTGTGCATGCCTCGGATGGTCCGTGCTGCCAACTTCTATAAATATTTGGATTTTAAATGCCGTTGCTTTTTGTCTGAATCCAAATATATGTGTGCGTTTGTTTGTGACTGGCAGAGAGAGAGAGAGAGAGAGAGAGAGAGGACGAAGGAATGAAACAAAACACAAAACTCAAAACTAAATGGAAGGAAAACAAAAGATTTCAATTAGACAGGGGGGTGAATGTTAGCTGGTGGTTTGTGGGTCCAGGGATGAAAAAAACCACAACAGCAGCAGAAGTTCAGTGAGTTGGCCTCACGCTCTTCCACATCTGTCTGTCAAAAGTTAGTTGATGACTTAGGGCTCAGACAGTGTGCTTGAACGTTGTCAGGAGTCCTATTTTATTGAAAAAAGAAAACAAAATTGTGGTCTGCTGTTAGAAATGAAAAGCTGTAAATTCAGTAAATGGTGTCATACATAATTCTTTACTTCATACTACATACTGAAGTTTAATGGCAAAACAAGTTTTATAATTTATATGTTTTTAAGTATACTGCCTCAAGAGGAACAGATGAAAAATAGTTTGAACGTTAGATGTGGAATTATTTAAGTTGTTTTGTTGTGCACAATTTCAACATTCAATTTCTTTGTCACTATGGTGGTTAATATAAAAGTAGATGCTCAGGACTATTTTTATTCAGCCTATTATGGGCTAGATTAACTTTATATATATAAATGCCCCGAGTGCTTGTTCATAAGCACCTAATATTGAAGGTGTTACTCGAACATTACAACAACCACTAAAATTCTGTTAAACAGAGGTAAAAACATCTCACGCTGAAAGTCAACCGTGTCCTGGCTCATTTAATATCAGACTTGCAGCAATAAAATAATTCATTTGTTTATACTGATTGAAAAGGTCTGATAAGTCTATTAGTGTACAGGTAAAAAAAAGGGTTAAATCATCCACCATTAGACTTTAAATATACTTACACTCCCCTGGGTGTAGCTTCCTCCTCTGGTAGTGTCGCGAGACTGCATTCTTCAACTGTAATGTCTGCGTCCTGTCTGCGTGTTTCCTAATGTCGGGGAAGCAGACACTGCTTGAATGGCCCTGACTGTCGAGTCAAAAAGAAAAAGATAAAGAGGTATAGACAGTCCCCAATATTTGGTCCATCCAGCGCCTCCCAGCCCTCTATTAATGACTCCCGCAGTAAACAGGAAGCTATGGACAGAGTGCACCTCATCGATTCTGCTGCCTCAAGATCCGAAGTGGTGCATCTTAAGGGGAATTTGTTTGAGTGTGCATGTGTAGAATATGGGTAGGATAGACAGTTTATTGTTGCATTATGCGGCTGAGGTTGCAGGAGCCATTTCTAAGTGTGCTTGGAGCCAGACAAAGTTAATCAAGACTCTTTGGAATAGAGCTGCTGGCTGCAGAACTTCATATATATGGCAGCCAAAAGGAAGCATAAGCTTCACGAGCTGCTTGAGTATGTAACTGTAAGATTTGTTTTGTCTAATGATGCTGAATCCTAAAGGGAGTCGTTCTGGTGGATGCAAGTGCATTAGCGTCTAGGCTAAGAGTCATTCAGGAACCAGTGTTATTTGGAAGCAAGCAAAATGTGAAAAAAAAGCCCTGAACAGTAAATAGTAAGGAGAAGTAGAGAGAAAAAGAAAGGGGAAAGACACAGATAGCAGCAGGGGTGTGCACTATTTCAGAAACCCCAGGAATGCAGATATTCTCTACACATGGCCTGTGCTCAAGGTGAGAACCGGAAGTGTAGAGCTCTTGAAGCCTCCCTGCTGCTTGCCCTCTCTGTCCTTCAAATAACAAACCAGCACACTCTCTGAGGATGGCCGAGGCCGTCGGCTGTATGGTCGGTTCACACGCTACAGTGACGAGAACCAAAAACAACATCCGTGTCAGATTTATGATCTGGGAATGGCCAGAGCCCCCCGTCAGGCAGCCACAGGTGAGAACTGGAGAACAACAGCAGGGATTCAGGGCCAGTCTGCACTGAGCATGCCCAGTTGCTCAGGAAATATGCATCTGGGAAACAGAAAGCGACCTGGAAGGCTGTGTGGGAAGTGACCTGATGACGTGAAGGATGACCCCTGGCACAGGCCCAACGTCAGGCATTGAAGGAACACGGGAGTGGAGAGGAACTGGATGGGAGTAGCAGGGAAAGAAGACTAAAGTGCCGCAGCACCCTGGAGGTTTCTGTAGACGCTGATGCAAAATTCTTGCCCAATGTTGTTTCTTTCCATCAGAGAAATCTGATGGTATGTAACACAGTGATGGGTGGAGTGACCGGAGAAAACAACAGGGCAGTGTTTGTGTGTGTGTGTGTGTGTGTGTGTTGAATCTTGCCAAATTTGAAAAAAGTGTGTAGTTAAAGATACTTAAACAGCCATCTGTACACAGTCTTGATCATTTTGGTGTGTGTGTGTGTATGTGTGTGTGTGTGAGATTGTGTGTAAATGTGCAAGAAAGGAAAGACATTTATTCTCCGGCTGCCCTCAACTTCCTGTCAGTCCAAGGAGTGCTTCTACTTCCTTTGAATACACAGAGCTGATTCCTAATGGATACACACTGACACACAACTAGAACTGAAAATAAACTTAAATCATTTTATAAACAGAACAGAAGATGAAGATTTACAAAAAAGTCTAACATATACGAAGAAAAGAGGCTAATTACCATCCTTCCCCATCCTTGGCCATTGTAGCTACTTATATGCACTTGGCCACTTTTCTTTTAGTAGGCCACTTGCTGAACTGAATCATTAGGCATGTGCATGAGCACATTAGCGTCCTATTTCTGTTTAATTGTATAGCCTGTAGTCAACTGCTACCCTGCTGGCTAGCTGAGGACAAAGCAGCTTAGCTCAAGCAAGGCGAGGTGCTTGTCTTGGTAACCCTCATTAATTCTTATCAACTTTTACACGGTTGCATAAATATTTTTCTAAAACATTTTAAAGATTTTTTTTTTAACAGTTTACTTGTTAATAAAATTCAGGCTCAAACTCATACTTCTTAGAGATTCAGTGAAGGAATGGTGGTATAGCAGAATTCTAGTGAATCTATAGAATTAACAGAATTAAAAACAATCAATAGAACGATTGTATATTATAATAATTCTTAATTAATTATTATGAGTTGAGGATATGTTTACATTTTTAAAAATAGTGTTTATATAAACTATTCGCTTAATAGCACAGCACAACTTCATCAGAACTTTGGAAGAGGTAAAGCTTTAAGTTGAAGTTTTCCAACAAAGGGAAGGTCCACAGCGGGTACACAATGCAGACATTTAGATCGTTAGGTTAGGCAAAAGTCTTGATGAAATATGCTGTAAAACAAGATGCTGTCAAATATAATGAAATTAAATGTTTCTACATAAAAAATCACTGAAAAGTTATAAGCTAAACAAATTTAATATTTGTTGTGACAATCCTTTAAAACACATCAGGATTCTCAGGTACACTTTGTACAGTTTTTATGTGGACATTGACTGGATGTCAATGTTTTTCCAAGCCTCTTGTAGAACCTGCCACAGATCCTCTGGAACCTTCAACTGTCACCCTCACTTCTACTTTTGCATTTAAACCATGACAGCCTGTGTCTTTTTTTTTTTTTTTTAATAAAAAGTGGTCCAGTATACAGTATTATAATACTTATTTGCTTACTTAGAATCAAATATAGATTTTTCTAGAACATTTTTAATAGGTAAAAGTAATATTTGAACATCTAAATGACTTAGGAAGGCAGAAGTCATAAAATATATGAACACCTAATATAAAAAGAGAACTTTAAAAAATTAAGGGTGACTTGCAGAATATTGTAAACTGTATTTATTTATTGCAAGTTATTGGAGCAATGACATGAGTGTAACATGGGGAAAGATGAGCGTGGGAAAATTTAGGTTAAGGCTAACAAACAGAAGCATTTTTCTAATCTCTTAAAGATTAGTTAACATGATAAATATAATAGGAACAGATAGATTACAGTTGTGAGTATTAGTTACATCTGTTACAGTTGAGCTTTTCCTAGGAATTGAATAAGTCTGATGCTAAATAGCCTGACTTAAAAAAAAAAAAGATTATAGAGAAATTATTGAGAAACAAATACTCTTCAGAATGACAGTTTTTAAGAAGGTAAATATGCAAGTTCTAACATACCTGGTATGTTAGTGTGAAGAACTCGTGATGTTGTATTTTTAAATCGTGCCTCAGACCAGTTATTCAGTTATTTCCCTTAGCCGCAAATGAACTTTACCCTAAACACTAGTACAGTGTCAAGATCCATCGTAGCAAAAAAAAAAAAAACACAACCCATGTCAATATTGACCCTCTTTAAATGTTGCATATCAGAATGGGTGGTGTATTATTTCTGGTGCCACGTTACCATGTGGAACATTGTACATTGCCCACATGGGACCAATCCAAAATAGCCTTTGATCGGTCCAAGAACACCTCTGAAAATATCAGTACGAGTTGAAACTGAGGAGATTCACAGACTAATGTTCACCGGGAGAAAATAGCGTTGCACTAGATGTTTTCTAATGGGTATAATTACACAGCTGATTTTATTACCATTTATTATAGTTCTCCTCTTCTTTGTGTACTTTCTCTGTACATTATAGAAACTTTTTTTTTTGTTTATCATGATATCATGTTAAGCTCATTTAATTACACTCATATGACTTGACTATGTTTATGATAACGGTCCTGCTGACTGGCTGGATGATATGATGATGTATCCAATTCTATTCACTTTTCATAGCACCTTTAACAAGCGATGCTTTCACAAAGTAGCTTTACAGAAGCATATAAATCAGGATAGAAAATTTGAATTTAGAAATTTTGTATGTATTCCTAATAAGCAAGCCAGAATTAATCGAGAACTTAATCTGGATGACACCAGATAGTATGATTATAAATAATTTCTCTTCTATACCTCTACTATATGGTCAGAAATGGTCAATTATGTCACCAGGAAATTCTATTAAGTTTTAACCTGAAAGTGTTAGATCACCTGCTGTGTTTCTGTGTGAATAATCATGTCTAGGAGGATATTCTGGATGTATTTCATAAACAAGTTCTTGAAGAAAGGTAGTAGTGGACTGCCCATGTTTTACCTTCTCTCAAGAAAGACATAAATCAATATCAGATGCTTATAAGAGTGGTGGCATTTGCAGCAGTAATGCCCTTGGTGTTTAATTTGTGAGCAGTCAGGTCTGGGAATCGCCATAACTTATAAATGCTGTTCTGTTAATCATAAGTGATGTCATGTTGGCGTGTCATATAAGGGTCTGTATGTGTCACTCACCTAGTTTATTGCCCTTGGGAATTGTCGTATCGATTTGTCACTAATTAGGCTTGGATTAAGAGGTGCACTAGTGTGAAGTAAACATGAGTGGAGTGCTCTATTTCATAGCACTGCATTGATTTCTACTAATGCTTCACCGAGGCCGTCCGCAAAGACAGAGCATAATGGTGTGACACAGAGGAGGTTTGGAGTTTGGTAGAAATGACACTTAACCGGTGGTCTGAAGCACTTCTGCAGTGTCTGGGATGATAAAAGCAAATTTTACTGACACCAAATCAGTTGTTAAAGTCAGTGACAAGGTGAATGAGCAATATTTTAAATCTTTTTCTTATTCAATTTTACATAATAGAAGACAAGAAAAGTGTTATTAATAATATAGTATTAATCTTTCATGGTATTGAGGTAATGCATTAAACTGGAAAGCTTGTAAAAAAAAAAAAAGAAAAAAGAAAAAAGTCAGGCCTAGAACTAGTATAGAAAGCTCTGATTCCTAGACAGTCCCCTACACATTTCATTTTTTTTCACCTTGAGGTTTGTGATTGAAATAAACTTAATGTGTGTTAAATATTTAATTTTATGGCGTATTTCCTTTAATACATGCCAATGAGAATAAATTTTCATGAGGGGATACATTTTCATTTCATCTCTGCCTGTAGATTAGATTAGCTGTTTCATTTTGTTATTAAACATTAAATTGCCACGTTATATGAAATGCCACAAGAGAGTATTTCAGAGAGGTACTTACCAACAAACAGCTCCTGCAAAAGTATAGTAGTTGACAGAGACGGTAGAAGACAGTTTCGTGATCGTCAAACCTGAAAAGATTTCTTCACTTCAAGCAGCAACTCAGCAAAAACTTTAATATTCAAGCCTGGGGTTTTCCTCCAATCGACCTGAAGTGTTAGTCTACACTTTTTTACACAGTTGTGTGTTTGATTAAGGAAAAGAAAATACGATGTAGGCATGCAGCTGTAGAAAAATAATCAGTGATGGAGTGGTGTGATTTGGACAGATACACAGAGTAGAGGGTTGATTATTTTCCTAAAACAGCATACCCCAAAATCTCATTTTTATACTACAGTGATTTGTAAACGACAGCAATTTCAAATGTATTAAAGAATCGTACACATCCTGATTTAATTTGTCGATAGTCACGTTTAATATTGAACAGCTGTGAAACAACTTCATTCTTATTTTCAGTTTCATTACAGCAGCACCTGCTCCAATTTATTTCATTCTCTTTTAAAGCTTACAAACCACAAAGCCCCGTTCCTGTGCTGGAAAACTGAAAGGAACAGCTTTATCTCTGACATCTCTAAAAAAAAAAAAAAAAAAAAGAACTATAACAAAATTCACTGGTTCATTTTTTTTTTATTTATGAGCATGATAGCTTATTAGAATGAGCATATCTATATACACCTTTGATTTGCCTTTATTTCTAAAAATGTCTGCATAATCAGAATCAAGAATTAAAGATCACTGTGTTATAACAGTTTACAGTCATCCTAACACCCGGTTACAGTAACTGATGTATTCAAATCTTCCATAATTTCTGGTCCTGTTACAGGAACTTTGACATAATCGTTCATTATTTCTAAACCGAAGCTTCATTTGTGTTATATGTGATACTTGTGCTATTATAGAGATATAAAGCAAATTGGTCATTAGCCATTTTATCTGTACATTTCTGCTCTCCTCTGTTTGAGAGCTGCTGAGAGATTAGATGGCCGTTTCTTTTTACTCTTGGCACTATGAGGCAGATGGTTCGTTTACAGTTGGTGGGAACAGAGGGACTCTCTAATGCCCATCGTGGGGGAGGCATTGAACCGGCTTCCCTCAGTGAGTGATTTACTGGCTTAGATCTGAATTGCTTTACTCCAAAAGCTGGGGAAGGCACCGGCTTTTGCTTTCTTTGTGTCACGTTATCCACCATTGTCTGAATTTTTGTGTGCTCTAGCTGACATTGAGGAGAGACAGAATTGAGACTGTGATGTGTGAAAACACAGAGGACGACTGGGCAGCTTGTACCGACTTGGTCTGGAATGGGTGGAATGCCAAAAAACCTAGAAGCTGGCCAAATGTTGAGAGTGTGTGTATTGAAGGAACAGACAGAAAGCGAATGTTTGTGCATATGTGTGAGCGAGTATGTGTGTAGGTTTGTTGTGGAGGAGTACAGGCTGATTGTTTCAATGAAGCAATTTGATTCAATTTTCCACTCAATAAAATTAGCCATCAGGACTGGGGCCGTTTGGCTGTCCGCACTCACTCATTTCCAGATTCCTCTCCTAATTGAACGAGTTTATGTACTTGTCTCTGGGAAATTGGAAAAATTCATCACCTGGAAAATGTTATATTTTTCTCCCTCCCGGCTGTGCACAGCTTGTCCCCCCCCTCAACCCCTCTCTCTTTCTTAACTTCATCACAGTGATGAGCAGCTATGAAATTAATTTGTTAGTATATAACAGGAGGTGCTCTTCAGAATTCTGTGTGTGTGTGTGTGTGTGTTATAAAGCTATTGGCTAGTATATTGCAGGTTAATCTGCATTAAAATGGTGGCCTTGACAGTACAATAATTGCAGGAAGCCTTTTTCTTTCCATTTAGAAGATTGTTTGGTGAATTAAAATCCAGCATTCCCAGTTATTACAGTGTTAATGCTGTCAGCCATTAGACCTCTAACAATACATGAATTTCTTTTGATGTTCTGCATGTCATAAGAACATTCGGATGAATCCCATGTATTCAAATAGTGACAATTAAATATATATATATATATAAAGCAGTTTATACATTCATTATTTTCAGATAATTGCTTCATATTCATTATCATTATGAATGATCAAGCTAAAATTATACTGAATGTGTATCTATGAAAACCTGAGAATCTGGTCAGTACCAGAAAGAGTCATGACAACAAAGAGTCATTTATATATTTAATAATTTTAGATTAGGTGTAGAATATTTTTTATTAAATACTGTATATGTTACAGATTTGGGATCATCTTTTCACTACTTTCACCCTTCATTATTGTGCATTTTTGTTCCATCTTGTCTATTTACTATCCCTGTATTTATCAAGTCCTGTTTGTCCGGTGATTTATTTTCAGGGTTTGCACTTTATGAAGCTCTGCGTACCCTCTCACTGTATTGTTGTGTTGCACCAATGTCTGGAAGAAAAGACGTCCTATTCCAGAGTATAACACTGATGAAACTTTTTTTCTTGTGAGCAGTCAGTGGAGATGGTCAGCCTGGCTTGAGCTGACAGGAAGGATCTCAATATAACTTGAATTTCTATCTGCAAGATACCTCAAACAAGCATTCTTTGTAGTAATGCTATACAGAAAAGAATCTCATTATGCACAACAATTAATAAAAGTATCTATTAGCAAGTGATGTGGGATCTGGGAGCTCAGTAGTGAAGGTGTTGGATTACTGATCAGAAGGTTATGAGTTCCAATCCCTGGGCCACCAGGCTGTCACTCCTGAGCCAGGCCCTTAACACTCAGATGCTCAGCTGTAAATAAGTCACTCTGGATAAAGGCATGCTAAGTAATATAAATGTAATGTACCAGTATAGTCACACATAACCTAGACAGTCTAATATACTATATAGACAAAAGTCTGATGTCATGGACCGCTCTTTGTGCACAGCAGCATTGTCTTTGAATTTGTTTATTTTATGGCAAGAGTCTGAGAAAGAGACACATATAGGTTTGATGGTCAGATGCCCGTGACAGTGTAAATACTTTTACATAAATACTCAATGAATACTTGAGTTACTACAAGTATAATGAGGTACCATTACTTGTTAAGTACACACTTCTACAGTAAAGTACACGTCTTTACAGGTTTTAACATGATCTCGCATATAATTACTGATGAGTAACCAAGTAACAGTAGATACATTCATCTACACTGCTGTTTTCTTTATTTCTTTTTCTTTCTAATTGTGAAAGTACTAAACAGAAACTGCAGAAACTGTCCACTTATATTTTCTTGTAGCTTATAAAATGATCTAATTTTTGTGTATTCGTGTAACTCGACAAAAACAACGGTGCACTCGTAATATAAATATATACACACATCCTCTGACAAACAGGAAAAACATCATCCTGGAAAAACAGCACTTGTTATAAATGCAATTACCTTCACTGTATTTTACAAGTGTAGTTAATTACCTGAAGTTCAGGATCCTGTTACAGCTGCCAAGACTCATTTGCGTATGTACACGACCCTAAACAAAAGTTATTATGTGATACTTATTAGGTGTGTTACTTTAAGACATCTTCTAACAGTACACGCCTCAGCATTTACAATTTAGCTGTATTTATTGCGTACGTGTAATGAAACAGGTATTAGAGACAATATAATGTGGGACCCATTTCTTAAAAAGAAGATATTGAGTCTCTTAGAAAAGAGGTTTTAGAGATGGATGATGCACTTTAATTCTGAAACAGAGATACAATTAAGATTAGAGAGATGATCTGAGCTAGACATGTTGAAAGCAGCTGAATTTTGTTTAATAGTAACACTACCATCTTGGAAACAAAACTAACTATATATACAGAAAGTGTGTGTGTGTGTGAGAGAGCGAGAGAGAGAGAGAGAGAGAGAGAGAGATGGAAGAGAAAATGTTGTGTGATCTGCCATCTGTGTGCAGGGTCCCACTACTGCGCCCCATATGGCCTGGTGTGATGAGCTTACTCTCTCTCTCTCTCTCTCTCTCTCTCTCTCTCACACACACACACTTTCAAACTCAAAGACACACACACACACACACACACACACACACAGTGAACTAATTCAGTCAGGCACACATATGCAAAGACACGCCTGAAACTCAAAGAGCTCATTTCAGAACTCGATGATCCCATCTGTGTTCTGTATATAGATAGATATGATGTTGATTTATTGATTCCTGATTACTATAACAGCCCTGAAGTAATTAAATGACAAATCATGATTTGGTGGCGGTGATTTCGTGATGACAGTTAAACCATCTTGTCATTCCACATTAAAAATGCTGTGGCGTTTAGGTTAGAGAGAACAGCAGTGCATCAATTAAAAGAGAATGCAAGGGAATCTTTGGAAAGACTTTGATATTATGATTTGATCTCGCAAACACACACACGGACACACACAGACAACACACACACACACACACACCCATATACACATACGTGCACAGATGCATTATGGTGGTGGTGATGGACAGGCACCTCGAGGTCTGCCAACATAAAATGAGCACCATTAGCAACAGGGGCAGCAAAGCCTGTGCCACATTAAGTGATCCAGCCGAGCAGAAACTCGAATGAATATGTCTGCCGCTCCTCACGGGAACACCAAACACAGCAGCTACCAGTAATGACATCACCTGAAAATGCCATACTAAACTACAGAGGCTAATTCTTATATCCTGCCATCAAAACATGACAAAATAACAGCCGCACTGTTACGACCAAACACGTCTCTAGACCAGATCTTATGTGTAAGACTATCATTAACAGATATAGTATCTAGGCAGGAGCAAACTTAGGACATGATTACTCATATTTATCTACGTAAACAGGCTGAATATGTAAGATAATTAGTTTTGATTGATTCCCCGCAATTAATTATTTAGAATTTGGTGTCTGTCTAAACAAACCCAGACGGGGAGACGGCGAGAGCGAGAGTGAGAGTGAAAATGAGAGATTGACGCTGATTGAGCTGGTCTGTGGTGAAGAGTCCCTTACAGATCGATAACAGAGAGGAAGAGTCGAGGTTTTGCTTATTCACTTCCAGTAATAGTGAAGCACATTACTCTGAGGCGGTGGCTCCCACTTCAATATTAGCGTACGATAAGATAGACCTTATTGTTTTGAGCAAAAACATATTTATATATAAAGCAAGATGGATGATATACAGTATCATGAACACTACAGTTATATATTAAAGCACATACACTTTACTTTACTTTTCACTTTGTAGCTTTCCATTGCAGCATCTGTTTTTGGTATTCAGCTTTCAGTATGAGGCCTTAACAAGCATGTGACAAAACAAAGAATATTTTTTTTTTAATTGTGGTACTGTTTTAATCCTACGAGCTCAGTATCGTGATTGCCTGTTTAACAAATGTTGTAGAGCCTCAAAAAGCATGCTGGTGTTATTCAGTGTTTCAAGGAAACCAATATATTTTTTGCTATATTACCAGAAATGGTGGAGAATACAGCAGCATCAGAACATTTATCTAAATTGTCACATTTTTCACTACATCTACTATCCTTACTGAAGTATACTTCATACTGTATGATTACTTCCTGGATTCTTATCATTTGTTTAGAATAAAAAGTCGAAGAGATTGTCACCCTCAAACCCCGTATATACAATTCTGCAAATGATTAAAAATGAAATGATCTATAGAATTTTACAGGTAAATTAAAAACCACAGGTAAAGTAAAAACCAAAGGAATATATAATGCGGTAACAACACTAAACTGGTTTAACCTTGAAAGAACAAACTTTGACACGTTGCAAATGTATATGTTAGAGTGACTAAGCACTTACTGAGTCTACGCATTGCACTCTGGACACAATCTGACTTGCTGTTTCTCTGAATTTATGGAGATAGTTCCCAGAAGGAAGTTGATTCTTAACTTCCACTTTCTGGATTAAGTTCTAAAGTTATTCCTCTCATGGTCTGCGTGCATATCTCCTGGCCCATTCATCTGATTCGCAGGATACACAGGCGGATGGAAACGCTTAATTATTAATTGGCTTGTTGTGTTTGTGCCAAGAGGCAATAAATAACGCTCTCGTCTAATGAATAATGGGGTTGGTTAGTGGGCCCGGCTCAAGCATGGATCCCCACAGTGAGCCGTTAATGGTTTACAGTGTCTCCAGCGCTTGGAGCGAGCCAGTTTCTGGCCAGCCCATTAACCCAGCACTGGGGAGGCAGCGATTGGACCCACTCTGAGCCAACATGGCCAAATCTAGTGGCTCCAGAGGACGTGTGTAGCCTTTGGGGTCAGCTACGGGCCATTGGAGGGGAACAAGACGGTGTGCGGGTGGCTGCTCAGAAGTTTTATGCCATGGTTAGCAGTTAGGGCTAGTAATGGCAGTTCGTGCAGTGCCACAGGGTTGCAAGCTCTGTTAGGTTTGGACTGATGTCAGAATTTCAAATGAGTTATCGGAAACAGATATACTTGTTAGAAGCACAGGCTGTGTCCATCAATAGGTCAAAGTTGTTTTTTAGCATCTAAATAGAAGTATGTCGTTTAGACACATTCAAGCTGATATATGTGGTTACGTTTACGCTTGTTCAGTCTTTTTCCCCCAAATCCGCACATACACGGGGACACAACTTCCAAGATTTAACTCACACCTAAACACATATACAACACACACATGAATCATGAATATATACATGAACACATGCTTACTACGTACACACACGCTCCTTTCTTCGTGTCACTTGATCTCCTCTAAGAGGCTCTAAGAGGCCATTAGTCAGTCAGAGTGAGAGAAACCCATTCTGAGATTAGATTGATTTCTCCAAAAACTTCACAGAGATCCAGCAGGAAACCTCACAAATCAACACTGCCTTACCTCCTGCTGAAAGACCTTTACAGTCTGAGTGTAGGTATGTGTCAGTGTGTGGGTGTACTTGAGAGAGAAAGGAAGATTTAAAGGTTTCCTCAGATCTGCTTAAGACAGAACATGTTGGAGAAAGTGTATTCAGGAATTTATCAGTGCTACAAATAAACCATAGTAGTGCATTAAATGAGTGTATGTATCTGTCATGTCACCGGTGTGTATGACAAATTGGACAGCCTCACTGGCTGACTTTTCTTCTCTCTCTCTCTCTCTCTCTCTCTCTCTTGCTCTCTTTCTTAGTATCTCTGTTTGGTCTGTTCATTGTGGGGATCTGGGAAAGAGAAGGAGTCAGTCAAGGGGAGAGTAGGAACCTTTTGCCTTCATCAGTATGCACGGCGTGGCCCAATAGACCCGTGGGGGGAAGAGTTAGGGTGCGACATGCATGGCTTCCCTGCGTTAATTTCCCTCCATTTGAGAACATTAGGTCTGCCAAAGACAAGGAGGAGGGGGCTATGACAACAAACAGAGACAGAAAAGGAGAGACGGAAAAGGAGGAGAGTGAGGTGAAAAGCAGAAGAATGGGAAAAAGGTGGGTGTGAAGAAAAAGAGAGAGAGAGAGAGAGAGAGAGAGAGAGAGAGACTGGGTAAATAAATGTTGTTTGCACTTTGCATTTTCCACACTCAGAATGCCACTGACATGATAACACCAATTTTTATCTCAGAAATATTAAATGATGCATGTGCACCATTTTCCTAGAAGGACAAATCATCACGCTTGCATTTATGTCAGATAAGTATACAAAAACAAGACTGTAATACATTTACAGCGCTATATAAATTTTGAATTCAAATATTATCCCTCTGTCAGTCTTACATCATGACCCATGCAGTTCTCTAAAACTCACAGCTCACTGTTGACCTTTTACAATATCAGCACAAATTCTCTCTATGTTGTCTGATTATGTTGGAATTGGTTACCCAGCTCCATGTCCAAAATAACTAACAAATAAGGACCTCAGGCTGAGATCAGAGGAATAATGCACGGTTGTTGCCACACTCTCTGTGTGTTGGCTTGCCTCAAGTCTTAGGCCTCGCTGAGTTAGAGGCATTTGAAATGTTCCCTCTTTCTCAAGAGAGCAGTGAAGATGGTCCAACAACTTGGGCTGTGAAATTTCCAAGGAGCCAGAACAAGCCTTTGAAGCGGTGAGGAAAAACAAGCAGCTCGCCCTGTGGGTTCACACCCCACCATACACTCACAGCAAGAGAGACAGACACTGACAAGGAGAGAAAACCAGGGGACATTAGTGTGTTTTTATTCTGTCCATACAGGTGAGTAAACAAATGTAGTGCTGAGCAGTGTGCCAGTGAAGCAGATGACAGTCTATAGTCCAGTTTTGCATAGTGTACACACTGACACACAAGTACACAAACAGTCCACAGTCCTCGCAGTGTGTCTCTAAGTGCATCAGGGCCAAGTGTGGTTTGGAAATGCAGTCTATCATCATCACCAAGTGTTATTGCTGTGTGTGTAATTGTGTGTGTGTGTGTGTGTGTGTGTGTATGTGTGTGTGTGTGTGTGCCTGCCTGTCTTTCTGGCTGTGTGTGTGTGTTTGTGTGTGCCTGCCTGTCTTTCTGGCTGTGTGTGTGTGTGTGTGTGTTTGTGTGTGCCTGCCTGTCTTTCTGGCTGTGTGTGTGTGTGTTTGTGTGTGCCTGCCTGTCTTTCTGGCTGTGTGTGAGTGTGTGTGTGTGCCTGCCTGTCTTTCTGGCTGTGTGTGTGTGTGTGTGTGTGTCTGTGCTCATGTTATTTTGAAAATCTGTCCTTTTGACCTACACAGTGCTTTATGTCTCAGTGCTCTGTTTTATGTCAGTTTTTTTCAGGTAAAGTATACAATTCTTATTTTTCAAAGCACTCCTACCCTAAATATGAAAATATTTGACACTACCATGTCAAAATAACCTGTTTAACACCGAAATCTTCAAAAAGCTTTACTGGTTACTTAATAAATATATGTTACATTTATGATGTCAGTATTATTACTAGCACAATGTATAATTAATGTGATTATTATTTCCACTGTATTAGAGTTTCTTGTTTTCTTTCTGTTTTTTCACTTTTGAGTTTTTAGCAATCAAGAAACATTGTTCTTGCAAAATAAGTGTCATATAAAACATTTATACAAAATCATCATTACTATGACACTACAATGCTTAAATCTTTCTCTTAACTCAAATATTAATATTTCATTAAACATTTTAAACACACAAAGAATCATTCTATCATTGTCTGGTTATTTGGTGACTAGCTGTTTGACATGATAGATAAATAACTAGCATGACCTCTCACCTCTATGATGTCACTGCTATGCTGGTCTTTATTTTAGAGAGAATGACTTCATGAGGCCTTGTAACCATGAGATGACTGCTTTGAAACTTTTCTTCTGTCTTGCTGAGGAACTCGATTCTGCCGCTCCTGCTTTCATGGATCTCTTTCACGGCCTCTCTGATCTCCATTTCCACCCCAGAGCTCTCATCTTGTGTATTCTGGGGCCCTGAGGATTCCCTCTACATGTTAAGTACCTGATTGTGAAGAGGTCAAAGTTCAGTCCTTCAGGTTGCACACACCTTATATGAAGAGCTTAGGTTTAAAAAAAATAAAATAAAAATGGAGACTTGAAGTGAAAAGTACTGTTCATGATTATACTGTATATGAGTATACATACAAGATATAAAGTATTTTATAACAGAGATTAATAAGCACATATTGCTGAAGGAAGCAGGTTGGAAGGAGATAAACAAACAAACAAACAAACAAATAAAGACAACAGAGAAAAATGACAATTAAATTACACAGAGATATTGTTAATCATTTTTAGTGGGATTCCCTTTAAAACAATAAAAATAAATAAGTAAGCAAGTAAACATATCTTAAATATCAGAAAATTCATCTAACATTCGTCTTTATTAAAAACATTTATTATGACTAGATTCTGTTACAGCATTTAAGCTCTATATATAAGCTAAAGCTAAGCTAAAATATATATTTTCAGAAGCATATTTCAAGCATTTGTGTCTAGACAGAAACAAAACG
>JAOTRN010000025.1:17229183-17241047 GCA_028566695.1 Bagroides melapterus | reverse complement strand
TTTATGATTTTTTGTACCACTCCAATGTCCAAAATTCCTTAGCAAATATATAATATAGACATTGCGTAACCTTTACACTGTTGTTCAATAAGAACTACTAGCTAATCAAGGGCAGGAAACAGGATATGTCGGAGAACAGATGGGAAAAAAAGATGTCACAGAACAATATACATTTTGTTCTCAGTAACAGTGGTAGTGGGGTTTAAATAAGTAAATAGTGATATATTTAACATTTAGTAATTTCTTATTTAACATTTAGTAAATACTGAAACAAATCCACTGAAGGTGAAGATGACTAAAGCTAGCTCTCTATCTATTGTTTCTTAAAAATATACAAACCTGGAGAAACCCCACAATATACAACACAGTGCTGTAAACACTGTACTGTGAGATAAACATGCAATCGTATCACTATAGCTAATAACTAAAATGGTGTACCAAGACTTTCTTCCACACAATTTCACGAGTCAAAACTCGAAATCAAGACCAATCCGTTCTTCCGTATTCTCTGTGCCTCAGCTCGCTCTTCGCTCTGTTGCAGTGCTTCTTTCATGTACAGGATCAAACATGTAGCACTGGTTATTGTTTCTGTAATAAAAATGACTAATCAGTTTATCTACTGTCACTGGGGTTACTTGTGCTCTTCAGTATAACACTGATCTCATGAAGAGTAACACAAAATACTGGCACTGAGATGAAACTTATAGTGAAATCAGTGGAAAACAGATTAAATCTAAACAGATTTTACACATTTTTTTATTCTATTAAAAATAACTAACTAAATAGACTTCAAAGGTAATTCACTCTGGATACAGGAATCTGCCAAATGGTTTAAATGAAAATGTATGTTTTAATTGTCTGTTAATTGCTGATTTATTACAACCTGTGTGTTTATAATTTAATGCTTGGCATCACAAGTGTGATTTAAAGCTCTTGCTGTGAAATCATTGACCATTTCACAGACAAAATCTTTATCTGTCATTCTTAAATCATAGAATATTCACAGACACTAGCAGAAATTGTTAAAGTTATATATATATATATATATAATTTATTATTATTTTTCTTTTTTTAAATAAGCGTGTATTTCTCCTCCAGCTCATGCATGCCCCAATCACAGGTGACCCAGTTTCTCTGACATCTCCAAGCACATCTTCTATATTTTACAATACGGTGAGAAATACGACACATGCATGGCATACCTACAAAAAGTGTGGTTCTTAAAAAGTCTCACTGAGTAAAATGTTTGTCCCTTTTTCCTTTACATATGAGGATTGATGAGTCTAGCATGCAAAACAGCTGTGCCATGCAAATGCAGTCCATGTTCTGGGCAGGAGAGTTGGTGCGAGCATTTGTCTCTGAAAATGACTGTATATGGAAATGCTGTTTGAGAGACTGAAAATATGATGGACAGGAGTGAAATAATATAGTGTGATGAAGTTTTAAATATTTGTAGTGAAACTGCTGTATGTGTGTAGGACTGACTGTGCAAAAGTAACACCAGAGTACATAAGAGTGAGGGTTTTGGTTGTTAATGTAAGGAGTAGAGAAGTGAAATGTCTTTTCAGGCAGTAATTTTTGCATGAGATGAATTGTGTATCATTGTATTTGATTATTAAAGACACAGCGTGTATGTATTTTTGTTTGTTTGTTTGATTTTTGAGAATTATACATAAATAAGAACTCCGTATGATGACTCAAAGCTCATGCTCTGTACCTACGCTGAGAGCTGGGAGAGGGGGATGGGAGATTTGTGTTGCTGTTACACTTATTGTCCATTAGGGGACAGTGCAGTGTGCTAAGTTCCTTTAGCCAAGGCCATGAACTGGCAATGAATCCTCTGCCATATCAGATTACAATAACAGCTCCATGAAAGCAAAGCACAAATATGACTCCTGATGGAGAGTTTGACACACACACAAACACACATATATACACATCACACACAGTTATAACAATACTCGCACTCAAGACAGCCCATCTGTTGCCTTTAACTGGTGGGGTAAAATAATAGATCTTAAACTTGGGAACTGTAAAACACCAGACCCCATAATTTATCAAAACGACTGCAGCACCCAAATGCAAAAGTCTGGATAACCCAGCATCTGTGTGTAACAGCACTTACAGATTCAGCATGGCTCAAAAACAGAGTCCCGACATATGAATTACCAAGATTAATTAACGAGATAAAACAATCACTCAGGCGTAATTTGGCAGACAACGTGATGTCATGTAGAGCTAGAGTTTAATAATGCATCATAATAATTCACGACCCCGGCATCGCAGCCAGGGCCGTGACAGGAAGTGGTGTGATTTAGCTTGGCGTCATCAGTCAAGAGGCTGCTGCAAGCTTCATGTTTTTCCCGCAGTGGGTTTGGAAACGGAAGGAAACCCTCTTCCGTTTTTTTTTCCTCCTTTATGTCTGTGTTTAATGTAGGCCTTTTAGCTTAGCTTTATGTGCTGGCTGGACTTTAGGAACTCTCTGTGGGGAGTGAAATGGGCTTTTGCTATAATAGCAATCGTTTTTTGTGGAGCTTTAGTTACGTTTTGTGGCAACTGCTGATAGTTGAGAGCAAATACGACCCACTCAAACACAATCTCATTTGTAAAGTGTTCTACATTTACAGACTGTAATAATAGGATGTCTAGTGTAAACAATTTTAGACTTCTACCTCCATCTGTTTCCCTAGTAGAAGTAAATATAGTAAATAGAAAATAATATGGTTGATATGTGCTCTAAGTATAATTTGTGATTATTTTGCATTGTGTCAGTATCTAATGTGATAAAGAGCTATACAGGATATGACTAAATCTGTCAGACTCTCTGGCTCTATAGTGTTTGAGACGGCCTGCTTCACAATTCTAGATGAGAGAGGATTGTTTAATAATATTGTCATTGCTCTCCTGGTGAAGGCATGACTGGCAGAGCACTGATTATCTGCTCTAATTCTCAATGTGATCTGTAATCTGCACTGTAATTAAAACAATTTCTGTGACATTTCAGGGGGATTTTTGGGGGGGAGGAAAATAAATCATTGGAATTCTCTTGTTGGCCAAAAGTGGGCAAATATCTATGTACTTGTAACAAACAAAGAAAAAAAGATTACTCTATTTATTTTGTGTGCAGGATTTCACATGTTCTCTGTATGCTAATGTGAGTTTACTCTCTGACTTTGGGTTTCCAGCACCCAAAAACAGCAGTAGGTGGATGGCAATGCAAAATTACGCAGTGCCTTATGATGGACTAGTGTACCTTTCACAGGAAGTGACAATCCCCAATTCCAGGAGACGTTCTTTATTCGGTGTGTTCCGAGAAATCTTTTACTGAAAAAGAATAAATACCACACATCGCTAATATTCACAGTTGTGTTAATGTCAGATTGACCTGAAAGAACTATCATGAAATCATAAACTTTATCCCTCCTACATTTTAGCAGAAACAGAAATGTGCTCTAAGACCTTCTCTAAACCGTTTCTGAATGGTGTTGAATGGTGATGTTTGTAGAGCAGTGATCATATCACCATGAGGTCATGATATTGCAGGCGACACAATTATAAAGCGAGGTTGTCATTATAACAGCCCATTCAATCAGCCTGCGGGATTGCACAATTTTGATTGAATTTCTTTGTCCTTCTAACAGGCTCCCTGTAAAGACATATAGACCCATGGCTGCTAAATATTTAAAGACTGTTCCAAAGTGTCCATCAATCTGTAAGTACTGGAATGGTTTAAATATACTCTGCATGTACTCACTACAACAACCAAACATGGCATGTAGCTGCACAATTGTTTGTCAAGGCTTGTAATTTGTCAGTATATCTGGGAGCAAGCCAGAATACCAAGCTGGATACTATTGCTTCTTTGGTCCAGAAATATAATAATGATTATTTTTAAAATGTAAGTTCAGGGATACTGTTGATGCTGCCAGTAAATAGCTTTATGCTATTCAATGTTTCTCTTGTTTATTTTCTCTGCTTGTAGTCATAGAGATTGTACAGCAGCCAGTTTACCTCAGTGGACCTGAAACAATACAGATGGGCTAGTGACCTGAGGTAAAATGTACATGAATACTGTAAATCCAGGTTGTTTTTTTTTAGGTGAACTGAATGTAAGTAAAAAATAATCAATTGTGATATAATATGTTTGGCCAGTTATCAGCATTTGGTCTTTATTTCTACAGTGGTTTTTCATCTTGTAACCTTATGGCATGCAGCCTCTGATCAAATTTTCAAAAGGGTAACAAGTACTTCACACAAAACCAGGAAAAAAAATGGTCGATTACTGATTTATTTCTTTGTAGGTTTCTGTTCAATCTTTTTTTAAGCTTTTGATGTAGCATGAAGTTGGACACAGGAAACTTCCATAAGCACTTCCTCTTTTAGAGAATGTGAACAATTTCCCACATGCTTCATGAACAATCGCAATCAAAGTCTTAAAGGAATAGTTCACCTAAAAATAAAAGCGTAAATGTAGCTCATGAACAAGTATTCATTTCCTGTCCAAAGCTTTTTTTAACCTATAATGCTAGCAAGATTAGATTCCTTTGGAGCAAACTGCAAATCAAAATCACTCTCTTTCCATAAATTTGCTTAGAAGACATATTTTGACTAAATAATTTTAACCCTGAAATATTTAGAGTGAAGAGGAAGTGGATATTAGCTGCAGAGAAGTTGTGGATATTAGCTGCTAGTGGCTAGTGTTGCCCATGCAGACAATGTACACAAAATACCCACATGTAAATAATCTCTACTAAAATGTCAAGCATACATGCAAACAGTAGATAGTCTGCGGGTGAAATGGTGGTAGGGGTGGAAAAATGCTACAGACACCAAAAGTACATTAGTGAACATTAACATTTACCATCTGTCACACAACAAACATTATATATCGGACTACACTTCCTGTCTAGATCTACAGAATATGCTAAGTGGGGGAAGAAGGTGAAACCAGCTTCAAGATGGGTGTTGCGTCTTATTTTTTTAGCTACGTAGCATACTTTTGTCCATTGTTACAAACATTAGAATGTCGTGCAGTGTTAGAAACCCAATAAGCGAGTCTTTTTAAGATTACAAGTGGTGATTTATGTTAGAAATGGTATGAACTAGAGTCGCTGTAAGCCTCCTACTTGTTAGCAACTTTAAGGTTCATAAAGAAAAAGTAACTAAAAAGGTGCACTTTACTCGTAAAATATACCTTGGCTGATTAACTACATTTGTTTGAAAGGGAACGTTTGTGAATTCCATTTTTTGGCTGAACTGTTTCTTTAATTAGCCTGTCAGTATATTTGACAAGAATTTAACAATGCATTCTTAAACAAATTAGGCGCTTTAGTGAGGATTTGTGCTATTCACATACAAATGACACAAAAAACACAAAATCGAACAAAAAGCTTTGTGTGCCTATATCAATAGAACAAACCAGTTTGAACTATACAGTGAAGTTTCTGGGTCTGATGGTCCAGATTAGCAATGAGAGTAAGTAACTGGGTTGCTTTCTTTACTTATGTACAATGAGGGTTAATGTATGAACTAGATATAGATACTGGTACTGAACACTGCCTGGTTGACGATAAAATGTTACTTTGGTCTTGCTGTACTCTTAACGAGCGACAGAGAGAGAGAGGAGCAAGAGAGATGAATTGCAGAGTCAGAGAGAGATAGATTGCAGAAGATGAAGAAATGTAAACGAAGAGAAAGAATGACAAAGTACTTCTCGTGTCTGGCTCTCACAGGCTGGAGGTTAAAGATCATCGTTAAAATGACTGCTGAGAGGGAGGGAGAAAGACAAAAATGAGGGATAGAAGCAAGAAGATAAGGAGTGAGAAGAAGAAGAAGAGAGCATTGAAAGAGAAGGAATCATGTCCTCCTCTGGAAAGGAGGAGATAGAATGAGGACGGCCCTTCTGGATTTAAAGACTGTCATGTATGCGGCTTGTATGAGGTTGAAGCAGAGGCAAAAATGATTCTACAAAACAGTCCCAGATGAGTAGTTGCAAAATAACTCTCTCTCTCTCTCTCTCTCTCTCTCTCTCTCTCTCTGAGTGGAGCAGAGGAGCTGGAAAGAGGAATGACTCCACTGACCCAGTTGAGCTAAAATTAGTGTGATATAAAACAGCACCAACTCTAATAAAAAAAAACACAGCATACATGATTGGTGACTGTGAATAAATGTGCAAAAGCTTGTGTGTGTGTGTGTGTGTGTGAATGGCATGAATAGTGTTTGCAGAGCATATCTATGCACACATAAGCGCTGACATTTACATGTGATCACATAAAAAGATGGACACAGCTGTATACACCAGACAAGAGGAAGTGAAAACGCACTACATGGTGAAAACAGACAGACACCAACAATTCATTAATGTACGTTATCATATACAATCTCTCACATACCAAACATGCACTCATGCAAAACACTCACCTGCCATGCAAAACTAATTCATTTGACAAGTACGGAAGTGTAAGTAAAATGCTTTGCTTGAGTATTGCATATAGATTAGCATTCACGTGTGACCTCTACGGTTAAGGTCTGTATCTTATAAAAGCCTTCATTTATGCAGTTTATGTAATGTCAATGAGGTTCACTCGTGAACTGATGAGTGAGTGTCTGTTTACAGTGTGCATTATGACTGACAACACCTAACTCATCTGAAATCAATACTCTTACTCGCCGTTTAAATTAGAGACTGGATAGCCGTTTGTTCAAATCTGTGCTGACTCGAATATTAGCAAGACCTAAACCTATCTCTTTTTAATTGACTCTCCTGGCATTTCTTGGACTCTCTCTCTCTCTCTCTCTCTTTCTCTTAAACTCCATCAATGCTTATTGGGATGCAGAGCCATATGGTCAAACCTAAAAATACATACCATTCCCTCCTTTTGGATTAGTTTGTAGAGTATGGGTTTCCTATTAAAAAAATGAAATATGGTTTTCTGGAGAAACAGTGACCGCTAAAGATACTAAGGTGGTGAGGTGATAAATAGAGCTTTTCAACCAACGGAAAAACCAAACTGTGCCATGTTACCATCCGATCTCTCCGTTCTCAGTGCCAACTCCTAGGAAAGCTGTGCTCATGCTTGGGCAAGTGTAAGATGTCCAAAGGGCCAAGGTTTCTGACAGCTGCCCAATTTCATCTTGGCAGAAACCTTTATTAGATTTTGACAGTTTTACATTGTAGATGATATTTCTTTTGTTGGTGACTAAAAAGGATGATATTATTATTTTAGTTAAGCTTTGACATTCCCAGATGGATTCTGTGGAGATACAGGCTAAGCCTTGATTAGCACTCGTTCTTCTTCTTCCCATGTTTCTCACGACTAACTGGTAGGTAATGGGAGAAGAAGGGAAAGGGAGATGTAATGGATCATAATTCACAAGTCAAAACGATTGGGATGATTAATGAAAAAAATGAGGGCAATGACTGTGCCATTAATGTGTCACTTTCTCACTGTACAAACACGCTCTGATGAGACATTTCCATTTGCATTGGAAGACATGTTCATATCACTGACTTTAATACTGCATAGGTTTTATTTTATTGTGCTTTCTTATCAGCCTATATATTTTACTCACATTGGTATTACTAAAACTACAAACATTATCCTAGCTATTATTGGGGATATTCTCACACTGATAATATCCTAATATGTTAGCCAGGTAGTAAAAGGTGCTAGATTTACAGTCCAGGGCCTGACCAACTCATAAATGTAGCACATTAACACTCATATAATAAAGCATACTCCAGTAACTGCTCAGTGCTGTGAGCTTTGGAGTCTGGGAGAGGTGTGTGTAATGATGGATAGTGTCCCATAAAACAGTTGGAGACCTCCCTTTAGGTTGAGTTAGTAACACAGACATGCACACATGTGAGCGCGCACACAGACACACATGCACACACACACACACACACACACACACACATACAGATTTAAGCACACATATACGTATGGAAGACTGCCTGCTTTGTGATCCACAACATTCTCTTGCTAGACTGGATCATTGTATCATTCCTATAAACAATTTGAACACTTAACAGTCACTGGTGTCTCTCCCACAAGTGATCCTCTTCTCTTGTTCTCACTTACAACCACATACACAGACACTTTCTTTGTCCTGTCCTGCGCATCATGTGTTCAGCTGGGAGCATGTCATATCAGTGGATGACTGTAAAGCTGTAATGATAGAGGCTTGTGCTCCCTCTGCTGCTGTTACATCCCCTCAGGTTGCCTGCAAATTGACATCAGCTGGCAAGGAGCCAAACGACACAAGAAAGAAGTGGTGTGTCAGGCTGAACTCATTCAAATTACAACCTAAATGCCACTGAAATGTGGTGGCTCAGTAATAGAGCTTTAAAGGAACGGTTCAGGGCAAATCAAATTTACACAAATTCTCCCCTTCCCTCAAATGCCGTCCATCATCCAAGACATGCTTGCTGTCCAAAATTTCTTCAGCTTCTGTGGTTTTGCACTGAAGCGACAAGATTTTTGCATGCAATTTGCATTGTTCTTTCATTAGTTGTTGGCAATGTTAGTCTCATAACCAACGTTAGAGTTCAGAGCAACATAGAGGAGCAAATGTGGTCGCCAAACATGTCTTGGCTGATTGAGAACATTTGAGTGGAAAATTTCTGTACGTTTATTTTTTTCCTAAACCATTAATTTGAGTCATTGTAAACTAAATGACGTGCTGTCTGCATTAATGCCCGAACACAACACAATAAAATGGTCAATATATGAATTAACACAATAGACCTGAGGCTGATGTAACCGGTCAGTTAAAACTTGTTTTCAAAAAATATAGCACTAAAAAATAGAACTATTTTATCACCTAATTGTTTTGTATTTGTGCGTAGGACTAGGCTGGGTCTGTGTATACAGAAAAATATATCTTACAAGTACTGACTGTGTAGGCACTCTAGGCTCTATGCAGTGTGTTAGTTATATTTTTCTAAATGTGTCGTTCAAGGGACATAAAATCTTGAAAGTTGAATATGAACAGCCAAAATGTTCTACAATGTAAGGTTACACGGAATGAAAGTGTATATAAACGTAATGGAAGTAAATATTGAAGTAGGCATATAACATGAACAGCCTGTGTATGTGCATTTGACTGACAAAGTTGAACCCAAAGTGCAGAGTATCGATTTTTTTTTTTTGCCGAGTTGTCATGCAGAGGCCATTTTGGAGAAGCGTTCTCACACTCCTGGCTTCCTGCCAGAGGGCCTTAGCAGAGCCAGTGGGATCAGTGTGAAGAGTGCATGAGAGCTCGCCTAGGCTCATCACTCACACTGTGGCAGCTGGACGAGCTTGTAGTGGAGTGCCAAGCTGGTGCGCATGCTCCACATCAGCCATCGCTCCCTTTCTGAACTCTCTATGACCCTTCCATTAGGGCCACACTCACTCCATCATTCCCTGCCAGGACGGGGGCCTCCTGGCCTTCACATCGTGGTGCAATCCGGTGGAAAAGTTCAGTTGCACATCGGTCCACATGTCTTCTGATGATTACCATTTCCCCTGTTTTCAGTTAGCTTCAAAAACAGGGGAGAAGGGTATGATAAAACTCAACATTTTTCATACTCTTTGGCTTGAGGGGAAAAATGTGGCGGGTGCTGAGCTGTCGACAGTCAATGACAGGTTAACTGAGAAGTAGTTGACACAGCTAACATTCTGAAGTATTTAACAAACAGCCTTTTATTTCACCTCTGCATGTGTGAGCTTTCAGGTTTTTGTGCAGTTCAACAAATAATTAAATAAATGTCTTAAATGCTGTTTAATACATGCTGTTTTATAAATTATGTTTGGGTAAGTTATGTTTATATCTTTTAGAGGTGTGCCATACATTGTTTGTGTCTGTGTGTGGTAGTTTCATTCCGGACCTGGGCTAGATAAACTACAAGTTCGGACACGGAGAAAACAATTGTAATGCCCTTCTACCTACATTAAGAGAAGGAGACTGGTCGTTGGGGATTGGGCGTGTCTAATGAGCAGGAGTTGAGAGAAACCTGTGGATTTCTACACACACAGTAACACACACACTATTAGTGCACTGGATATTTAAACTGTTTTTAAGGTTCTACCTCAAGCATTCAAACCTATAAATAGCCACTGACCATTTGCCAACTAGTTTCTTCGATTTGAGTTGATTTGATTTGATTCAAGTGACCCCAGTTCTGCCCTGAAGGCCACCACCCACACATAAACACTCATCAGCGATAGCCGACAGCATCTGAGGCGTCGCTCCAAGGAGCTGCCACTCAGCACAAGAGAGATAACACTTTAACCTGATCCTGATTTGATGAGCAATGACTGACACATGAGAGCACAACCAGGACACAGAGAAAATAAGAGGGGAAAACCTCTCCTTGAGCACGTCATCCTTAACTAGAGGTGTAGAATACTTCAGCATTTAGCTGGTGTGGCACTGGAACTTTACGAGGGCAAACGCTGACATAGTGAGGAAGTGTTTAACAGTAGCTAATGCCTTCTCTCCCTCGCTTTGGGGTAAAGTGTTGTAAATGAGCTCTCACTCTGCACTTGCTTTCTTCTGCACATTTGTGGGTGATGCAGGGATCAGACAGATGAATGAAGAGGAAAAAGACTCTCTTTAGACAATCACGTGACTGTAGCAGTCAGAGTCAAGGCTACTGATTGCCTTTGTGGAAGCCATGTTGAAATCTAATCAGGCTTCACTGAAATGACCTGCTTAGAGTTTCAGCAGCTCTGTTTAAACCTCTACACTGAACATGAAGTAGCAATTTTGTACTGCTATCTCAGTCAAAAACACTTCTTTTTCATTACCGTACACAATAGAAATCCTTATCATTTATGCATGTATAAATCTCTTGCTTATCCTCAGCCCTTCATTCACATTTTTTGCTGCCTCTACTAAAACTGCACAGTTGCTGACAATACAAACCTCTTAAAGTAAAATTTATTAACCTACCACGCGTCTACAGCGTCAGCTATCAGCTACCTATCAGTGAGTAAATTGCTTTGCCTTTGATAAATTCTAATTAAACAAGGATTATGAGCTTTTAACATTTATGAGTAAACAAGATTATCACACATCGTGGCTGAACTTTAACATTTACCTTAACATTCTGATAAAACAGTTGAACGCTTGGCAAATTGACTCTTCTATCTACACAAAGATAGCCAAGAGCTCAGTAAGTGATAACGCCATTGATCCAGGCCATTCTATTGATAGTAATGTTTGCTTGCTGAGACAATTGTAGAAATTCATATGGATAGCTGGGCAAATAAATTGGCACTCCTCTCAGCCTGTAGTCTAAATAGAAAATGAATGGGAAATCTTCTAATGACTCTTATTCACCTCTACCTCACACTAAGACGAATTAAAATTTAGAGGAAAATCAGAGGAGGATCTTCATTCCAGTGATAAATTCATACTATTGCTGTGAATATGCACTTTTAAGTTTTTTTTTTTTTCTGGGTTACATTTGGCAGGTTGTGTGCATGCAAAAAAGAGTCTTGCATGCTAAGTATCTTCACTTCCCTTTGGGTTTGTGTCCAAACATTGCAAAAATCGAAATGCTGCTAGAATTTTTCTGTCAACCACCAGTGTTTAATATTGAATGCTAGAGGTTTGGCGCTTGTGTGATAAGGGAAAAGGTTTCCATGGTTACCCGGGGATGGACTCTGGGAAGCTCAGGGCCAAAGGTGAAGCTGATAACCTTTTGACATCTGAAGTTCTCTGCTTGCACCTCTGAGGCAGTCTCAAGACTGTCATAACAGAAGGAGGAGCATAATGTATTTTTATGTGTGTGTGGTGTGTGTGAGAGTGAGAGAGAGAGAGAGAGAGAGAGAGATATGACTATGATATGATATCTAGGTGACGAGGGAGCA
>JAOTRN010000025.1:17176924-17187272 GCA_028566695.1 Bagroides melapterus | reverse complement strand
ATTATTATTATTATTATTATTATTATTATTATTATTATTATTATTATTATTGCTGTGGTCTATTATTAAGATATATTTTAGAAGTAATATCCGAAATCATTAAGATTAGATAATATTTTCGTTATCATTTCTGGAATTATTACAATCTGAGCATTGCGACAGTTTGTGATTCTAGTCTAAGATAGACCCTTGTAAATCATTCACACTTATGACACTTATAAACGTTTTATTTTCACCTATGAAAATAATGTACAATAAATAATTTGTAATTTACTATTAAAGAATCTCAATAAATAAACTAGTTCTAAAATTCATCAGCAGGCACAACGCCCGTCTCCGGAAAAAAAATCTAAAAGCAGTTCAGCTAACAATATGTTTGACTTTCCTGAGAATTCAACGATTGAGTTTCACTGAAAAAAGTCCCCGCATATTTATCCATAATTCAGGATGAAGTAAAATCCAAATAAACAAAAGAGAAAATACCTGAAACTGGACATTAGCAATCCCGGTGTGGATTCGCTTAAGCAACATCGTAATACTGTAATGATTTATTAGCCTCCGCTACAGCTCCGTCTCGCAGTTATGTGTGTGAATATAACCTAAAATACTTTTCTCTTCTCTTTCGAAAATGGTGTGGTTAAAAGCATTCATAATAGGCTAGTGTGATGGCATACATTTCGATTGTTGTTTTCAAGTCTGTCAAAACTGTAAATGTTGTAAATCTATAGTACAAAGAGTACTTGTAAACAAGTCAAAATCCTCCTCGGAGAAGTCTACAGGGCTATCCAGCGAACTTTGTAGACTGGGCGATAAAGCGTCCGAAATTTGTAGACAGGAGTCGGCGGAAAAGAAATTCAGATCCGCTAGTGAGTTGGCGTCCTGCGGTTGTGTGAAGGCGTTCTCTGGCAATTCCTCGCGCGACTCCGCCATTGTACCGGGGTTATCGGCAGTGGGTGTCGGGTACGGGGGTGAGTGAACCGCTGTGTCAGGACCATCTGCCGACTCGGTCTGTATTGGCTGGCTTTCCTCAGGCGTGGGTTGGGTATTGTCAGCACTATTGCTGTAGTAGGAAGCCGGGAGGCATGGCTCACTCTCTGATGCGCTAGCTGAACTAGAACTGGATGCTGTTGGACCGGACGGCTCCGGTGGTGGGTTCGGGAAAGGCGAGGTTGCATCTGAACCTTCGAGTGGCTCGAAACCGCTCGACTCGCCTTCTTGTCCTTCTCGGTGGTGCGTGGTTTGTCGCTTGTGCTTCATGCGCCGATTCTGGAACCACACCTTGACCTGGCGCTCGGTTAGATCCAAGAGGGCTGCAATTTCGACCCTTCTGGGCCGACAAAGATATTTGTTGAAGTGGAATTCCTTCTCCAGTTCGAGTAGCTGTGTGTTCGTGTAGGCTGTCCTCAGACGCCGAGAACCGCTGCCATTGTCCAACCCGACTTGCACTTCTGAGAAGAGAGAAGTTAATGCATTCAGTATTCATAGTATTTAAAAAATATTATCTAAATAAGTGCATTTGTCTGTCTTTAGATTTTACTGGTAGAAATGCCAGTAGTTCGGTCATGACCAGTAGAATTAATAGTGTGAATGCGTTGCGCAAGCAAACTCCTTGTTTTTGTTCCACTTTCGTTGTTACATATTAACAACTATAACCAAAATGGCTACCCAAGCCATGCGACATGGTTATGAATAAATGTATTAAAGATTGTGTTTACCACGTCTGAGACTCTACAGGCCGTTTTATAAACACGAGTTGTCCCATTTTGTTACACCAAGAAATGGGGGAGGGTGCAAATAATAATGTAATAATATATTATACAAAATGTAGAGTACCCTATATTTTCGCAGCTTTATAAAGATATATAATATGAACGTGAATATGAATTTGCCAATAGCTAAAATATTAGCACTGATTAGCAATAATAAAATAATTTTGATGAATGTGATTAAATCTGGCTCAAGCATGTGAGCATGTTAATCTGTTCCGTTAAATCCAGCGCATGTACTTAAGGATGCTTTAATATGCTTTGAACATTTGCAGCAATAACAATGTCTGTAGAATTTTATATAAGTAAACCGGCCCCATACATTAATTCATGTTAATCGACCAGACTGGCCATCAAATCGTTCCATGCATTTTCAATAAACAGCTCTACTCTCATATAATAATAATCAGAATAATTAAAAAAAAAGAAAAGGAAAGGAAAGGAAAGAAAAGGAAAGAAAAGAAAAGAAAAGAAAAGGAAAATGCATACAGAGCACTGACCTGTGGGGGACTCGAGTCCTGCGGTGGTGAAACCAGAGGATGCTGGAGAGGGAGAGGCGGCTACATTGGGTGCTATGGGTGCTGCTCCAGGCTTGGGGCATTTCTTCGACGACTTCTTTTCCTTCATCCATGGGAACTCGTGGGCAAGTGGCCCACCGGCCGTGGCTGAAGCCGGGCCCTGCTTCTGCTGCGTTGGTGGCGTGGTTTGCGTCCGGAGCTGGAGGCCATTAGAGGCGGTTCGCTTATGGCTCCTCGGTCGCGCCTGGTTGCCTGTGCAAGGGCTCAGGCTGGGGATAGTGTGCTCGAAAGGAGGTGGAATTACTGTCGAGTCCTTGATTGATGAAGTTTGAAATGACTCCAGGACAGCGGGGAAAGACGTCAGGCACTCAGCAAGGGAAGGCTGGCTGTTGATGAACCCAATCTCCCTCTCAAATTCAAAATTCATCGCTTTGCCTAAGCAAAATGGGCGGCCAGCGACATAAAAAATGCGCAAAAATAACATCCAAAAGGCGCGGTTTTATTTTGCTCTCCCACCACGACTGTTTTTGCGGGCTTTAATAATTGGTGATATTACTAGCGTATGGGGACCAGGGTCTACTAAACTGAGGACTATGGGCGAATTTGCAGCCAATTCCTGGTCACATGACTAGTCTCATCCAATGGAAATACGGGGCCTGGTGGCAAAAGAAAGCATTATTTTCTATATTGATCAAATATCCAAGATCACAGAATTCCTGTGTTAGCATTGTATATGATACAAATGCACACGTTTGCCATGTGTTTGAGTGCTTTTAGGTGTGGGTGCTTAAGTAACGTGTTCATTTCGACAATAGCAATATGAATAAAGAGCTTTTGGGTGATCTAAGCCTGAGGCCTTAAATGCCCGTTAAAAGCACATCCACAATATGGCTAACTGCGTATTTTAGCAGGGGTAATTAATCTTAAAAGTTTTGACAAGAGTAACAGACAAGAAATGTAACTAAATGTAGTCAATATATGTGTGTGTATGTGTGTGTGTGTGTGAGTGTGTGTGTGTGTGTGTCTATATATATATACTCTTTCTCGTGTATAGTCTAAACAAACAGGAATATGTGTATTTCGGAGAGATTTAAGGCCATGAACATCATTACACAGAGCGTCGCGAATGAGATTGGTGTAGCCTGTGACTGATTAATTTACAGTTTTCAATCTACTTTGAGACTTCTCAAACTGGGGACCTTTGCGCATGTAAGTTTGCAGCTTCGGCTAAAATACATTTTAAAACACACAGGCATTTATTTGATGATATTGCAAGATTGCATTGATTTTATTTTGTGACAGGATTACAGTACTACTAAAATTACTACATGGCTACCAATCGTTTCACTGAGAGGTCTCATATGAAATGTAAATTATTTGTCTTTTCAGAAAAAAAATACGTTTTTACTTGAAATGCATAGTATTTTTTAGACTGGACGAATTGGTCAATAAAACAAAAATAATAAAAAAAAATTGTAAAAAAAAAAAATAATAATAACGATCATGTTAAAAGCAAAAAAATAAAAAAGAAAATAACACATGGGCTAGATGTATTCTGTAGTGAGGAAGCAGTGGTGATCAATCTTTTCGCCGGCAAAGCGCTTGACAGGAACCACCCTCAAGAATTCGCCTCTTCCCTCCGCGGCTACAACAAAGAAAACGCCTCTATTCCCGCGTATGCTTTCGCATTTTCTGTCTAAATTAATTCAGCTCAAATTAATCTATCTATTTACGTACATCTTACGTATAGAATTGAAATCACGTATAAAATAAAACTCAGGGACGCTAACGGGCTCGCCTGCATGGCCAGAGGTCTGAAAATATGCGGTTCTATGTCTTCTCGCTGCTATCATTGCTGGGAGGAAGCTGAGGAAAACATAAAATGTGTGTGGGTGTTTGGGTATTAAAGGGGTATACAAAGCAGGCTGTGGTCAGTGAATATATAGAGCGGGTCAGTTCAAGAGGTCTACTACCAGAATGGAATTTACTAGAGATTATATCGATGTCTCTTTTATTTTTTGTAACAGAAACTGGATTGAAACTGAACAAATTTGGGAATACCATTGCTTGTGTGCTTTCTTCCCAAAGGATAATATGGACAGTGATTTTTTAAGGTTGCAGTTTCAGTGTCTGCCTATCTGACTATCTATCTATCTATCTATCTATCTATCTATCTATCTATCTATCTATCTATCTATCTATCTGCATTGTTTGGTCGTATTTAGCTGGATGTTTCTCTCTTTATCTTATTAAATTTAATAAAACGATTTTAACTCTTGAACCATTAACTGTTGAACTTTATAAATCGTCGATAGCATCTAAACGTCGATTGATACAGGGAACTTAAGAGTAGAGTGTAAACTTCATTGCGAGGAATACATTTATGCGATCAGACTATAGGGTTGAGAGTTTGATGCGATTGTTTCATTTATTTTACTTTAATTTCAGTGAATCCATTTTAGACTGACCTTATTGTCATGCATAGCAATATTTCCTATTTTAATTATGAGCAAGTAAAAGCAATGTTTCACCATGTGTACATTCTGACTTAATTTAATTCTATTTCCAATAAACAAAATCTTTGAATCCAGGTTTTATCCTCTTCTTTTTCAGCTCTTGACTTTAATGTACTTTGTGATTCACAGAGAAACGTATTTCTTTTAAACTCATGAAATAAACCGCGACTAAGGACTGGATTGACCTCACGTGACACGGCCTGCTGAATACTTTTAGAAGCCACGAGGAGACAGAGATACACACTTGTGTGTGTGTGTGTGTGTGTGTGTGTGTGTGTGTGTGTTTGTATTTGAGTCTGTCTGTCTTTCTGTATATATGTGTGTGTTTGTGTATAGTTTCGGAGAGGATGGGGCACAAATCACTACACTAAAGAAGTGCAGGACTAGAATGAAAATGATTAACATAATATTTTATTAAAGAATTGTTCAACAGCCAACTCTTAACAAGAAAATCAATGTAACTACAAAGAACAAATGAAGGTTTCTTCTTAAAAAAGGAAAAAAATATCGCTATACTGTCTAATTTCCGACTATGCTGGAACGGTTTGATTCCCTTGCCTCGCACCCTGTACACGTCAAGTCGTTTGAGGGTAACGTAAACCTAGGTGTTTCTAAAAATACAATAACCAAAATTAGTTACAATGACAAGAACACAATGTCTTTTCCTTATAACAGGTAAATACTAAAAAAAAGTACACTTTCTCGATATAAATACATGAGGGATAAATAATAATAAAAAAAAAGAAAGTATTTAAACTGGCTATAACAAATAAATATATATTTATGAATGTTCGTTTGAACACATACCGAAAGACGCTGATTGAAGGTCTTCCGCTTCAAAATAAGATTTACTTTTTCCTTACCCATCAAAATGTAAACTCTAAGTGCAACAATGATGCCCAGCCGAGAAAGCATTAGGCGTAAACCGAAACGTCTACACCGTTGCTTGGGATCTCGGACATGCATTTTGTTCATTTATACCCTGTTTCCACGTTAAGTCAAGACATGAGAAAATGTCTGCCTTTCTCATTAGTGAAGCTAATGTAAGCAAACTTTGTGGAGAGAGAGAGAGGGGGGGGGGGGGTAGGAATTGACGAGGATGAGGGAGGGGCACAACCATTTGAGAAAGGTAGGGACGACTATGTATTGACTAAATTCTCAAATGGTCTTTCTTCACCCTGTATCAATTTGGTAAGTATTGCCCAATTATAGTCGGTTTACGTCAGGATGCTCTATGCAGCATAGTGCGAAAACAGTATTTATCAGTCCAAAAAAGTGTACAATTAAGTCTTGTTATACGTAAATTTATTACGTACACGTTTTTAATGTTAATGGTTTTAGGCAGATGAATTAGAAAACAATGAGAGTTTACTGAATCTGTTAAACGCAAAGAGGTATGTGGATAAAAGGGAAGTGAACAAAAACAATCCAGTGGTTTCCTAACGCCGGTTTCAAGAGTTTGCTATGCTCCACCCTCAAGCAGTTTTTACAGTAAAGAACTCGGAGGATAGGCTGACAAGATACACACATGCCAACGATGGTGTAAAATGGAGTCACACAAGGTCATACAGAAAAATAATATATTAATTCGCATACACTATCCACACTTACCCACTATTCATAATTTGTTTTAAGTAGGGCTTTCAGAGCTATCCATAAATTAATGATTGTAAGATGTCTTCTAAACAATTGAATGTGCTCACAGGTGAATGTAAGGACAACATCAACACCAACTGCTGTGACTGAAACGACAAGAAACCACTGGATTATCTTTTTCAACCACATTGCATCGTCCCCTGGGTTCGCGTTTGCTCGTTTGTTTGTTTTCTTCTTCCATTTTAAATTGTTTAGTTTTTTTTGTTTGTTTGTTTGTTTTTTGTTTTTTTTTCCCCCAAACCTGTTACAGATGCGTCAGCTTGGGTGCTTCTTGAATTCTACCCTGAGAAGGATGGTGCGCTGACAGATCTGTGTATGTCGGGTGTGTATCGCACGGTCCGTGGTGCTGGTTAGCCGACATCTGTGTGGCACCGTTGTAGTCCATGCTGGCAGATTGGTGGTGTGGCAGGTGGTTGAGGCTGTACATAGATGGCCCAGTGGCCGGCATGGCATCCACATAGTTCCCTCCTACGTACACGGGGCTACCCTGCATGTTAGGGGTCCCATAGTTACCACTGCTACCTTGTAACCCATGTGGGTCATATTCTGGTCCTGTGTTGCCATACTTCTGTTGCGAAGGACAACCTTTCATGGAATTTTGATAGGATGATGTCATGGCATATGCGTTTTGATGAGACTTATTGAAAGATGGCGGCGACGGCGCGTCATAGCTGCCCATTGAGTGCATGGAGTTCATAAAACCGGCTGAAGACTGCATTGGCAGGGGTGGACTTCCGGTAGGGGATGGCCCCCCCGAAGAGGAGCCCATGCCTTTCGACTTTTGATCCTTCTTGTACTTCATGCGTCGGTTCTGAAACCATATCTTGATCTGCCTTTCGCTGAGGTTGAGAAGATTAGCCATCTCCACGCGTCGAGGCCGACACAGGTACCGATTGAAATGGAACTCCTTCTCAAGTTCCACAAGCTGTGCGCTCGTGTAGGCTGTTCGCGCTCTCTTAGAAGCCGCGGAACCCGGAGGGCTTTTCTCGCCGCCACTGCTCTCCGCTGGGTTGGGAATGAAATAAAACATAATTACTACAAGCGGCAATTGAATGCATCGTTCCCCTTAATAAAACAGGCCACGAAAAAATTTACCCCTTGATACTGGTTGTCAACACTTCATAACTGGCATTTATTAATAGATGCGTGTCCTAACACTGACCGGGTATATGTAAATTGTATTATGACCAAAAGCCCACGGCCAGTCGTACCGTGCGGTAAGCTAGATCATATTTGGTGATTGTCGTGAGGGGTGCCTAGCTTGCCTTAAAATATTTCAATAACATACGCATGTACTAGTCCCAAATACATTTTCTCTAGTCTATGCATGACAGGCCCGAGAAATAACACTAAAAATGATCCACATTATAACAATTATTTCCGGCTATGTAATTATTTTCACATTTATATAGCAAAACATTTCTGTAGTTATTAATATTTTATTGTCCGTTCTCAGACCTTAACCCCTCCCCCATGGTAATGCTACTTTAACATAACACCTATATGCTGGTCAACATCTGTCCCAGGCGAGCAGAGCAGGTGGGGTTGGAAAGAGAGTAATCATTAAAGGGTAAGGAGAGGTTGGCACACACACCATTAGCTGAGCTTGCACTGGGGGAGCTGTTTTTTTGCTTGGTGTTCTGACGTGACTCTTTCATCCAGGGGAAGATCTGCTTGGTGATGGTTGGGTTCTGTGCTAGTGTGGATGACTTGGTGGAGGATTTGGTGGTACCTCCGCTGCCAGTTCCACCACTGCCGCTACCACCCGGCTGCTGGGGTGCACTAGATCCAGTTGGGTTCACAGGATTTTGAGGAGGAGAAACCTGGGGAGGTTGGTGGTGTTCAGATGGTAGACTGGGACGCATACAGCTGCCATTGAGCTCTTTCGTCTTGGCGTGCTGTGACTGTGTGGGTGCGCTAGTGCCTAGCGACTGCAGTGAGCAGGCAGACCTCTGGTAATCGCCATCGAGGTGTGCCGAGCTCGGGAAAGCCGCTGGCTGGGCCTCATAACTGAAGCCATTGGCCCCCTGATAAGAATAACCTCCGAATAGTGTCGAGTTGTCGTAGTAGGTGGTTTTCTGCATTTCCAAAATTCGCGTTACCGGCTACCAGGGTCCTGACGACCTTCTGGAAGAACATTGGCACCCGATGTCTCGTGACGGTCTTTTTCCAACGGCCTCTTGGAAGCTGACCTGAAAGGTTATAAGAGGCACATAATAAGAGGGGCGCAAGGTAAATCCATCTTACCGCGCTGAAAAGCGCCGTGACATGAATAGCGCGTTCTCACAATGCGGCTTGCAGATGCGACTTGGGGCAACGCTGGACTGCATTTTATTCTCTGTGTCTTACTTTTACACACCCTTATCAATAAGAAAACAAGTTTTCAGATTTTTATAATTATCCTTTTTGCTTTTCATGTGTCGAACAATTTTCAATTTTTACTGACTTGACCTTTATCAAATAAAAGATCTTTTAATTTGAAAGCTCTCTGAGATGAGTGTGAAAACATTTCAAATAAACAAATGGTCATATTGTTGCTAATAAAATGTATATATTTTTGTTGTTGATGTCATAAATGAAGATTGCATAATAATTACTTTACAGTTGATTTCTAAAGGTCTGCACATATTTTTTTGTTTTTGCCCAGTTGATTAAATGATCATTTAATTTACAATTCTTCTTTATTTTTAAATTGTTTGTAGTTACCCTTTTTGTTAGTCTTCAGAAACCCAAGAGAAAATGACAAATGTAATATAAAACTGTTTTATTATTATTATTATTTTTATTTTTATTTTTATTATTATTATTATTATTATTATTATTATTATTGTTGTTGTTGTTGTTGTTGTTAGTGTAATAATAATAATAATAATAATAATAATAATAATAATAATAATAATAATAATAATAATAATAGACCTGTGATTAACGTACCTGGGGTTTTGTTTCGTTTTGTTTTAAGACTAATCAAGCCTTACCAAAATAAAAGTGTATTTTTTTTTTTGTTTTTTTTCCTTTGTTTGTTTTCTAGAAAAGCATACATTCTCGTAAAAGACCTGGGCTCTACAAAATGTTTAGCGGCCCAGACAAATCAATGAATATGTCGCATGCATAGAAGCCATTTCCAGAGGGCTTTCTCGAGTTACACACAAATGTATTTGGTCAACATTAAAACCCTGAAAAACCGGCATTGTGAAGGAGTGGACTCCTAAAACGTGGCGTGGAAAGACATCCCCGGAAGCCCTCTCTAAATATGATTCATGATGCTGGCTGAACCAAAATAGACTAATCTAATCCCGGAAATGGACAAAAGACCTCCTCTCCTGGCGTTGGGGTGGTTGAAAGGACAAGACGAGTTACAGGCCTCTGATATTCATTTAAAGTTACTGGTCAATAATCAAAAAGATAGAAAAAATCTTTTGTTTCACTTCTGTGTTGTCCAGTTATTACAAAGGGTTTATAATAGCATCAATACATGTAATGTCAGCGTCACTCTGATTCAAAATGGAAGCAAAACCATTGATGTCATTAAAAACACTCATAGTTTTATAATCAATAATTGACTGTCAGTATTATAAATGACATGACTTTAGCGTTTGCAAAAGACTAAACTACAGTGTGTAGTTTCTCTATATAATTACAGAAATTATAAATCTTTATTTTATTTTAGCTAAGATAGCTATCGACAATTGCTTTACACAGAACACGAATTATTTAAATTTAGAGCACTTAGAAAAATCTTGAGAATATTTATTGAAGTTGTTTTCTATCATTTTTAAGGTATCCTATTATTAACCTTTTCTGAATAAAATATTATTTTGGATTGGAAAAAAAAACCTAGCAGGACAAAAGAGCTTATTGAACACAAAAAAAAATAAATAAATAAACTAAG
>JAOTRN010000025.1:17162658-17174487 GCA_028566695.1 Bagroides melapterus | reverse complement strand
AAAAAGGCAAAAATAGCGACATGTCGGAGAGCAAAATATTTTTAAATCTCTCTCTCTCTCTCTCTCTCTCTCTCTCTGTCTCTCTCTCTATTTTTATTATTCCGGACACCCCCATGGATAAGATTTATGACTTCAACCACTCGCCGACAGCTGTAAACAGTCAATTGTTAAAAGGTGATTTGCAAATAGGTACTTGAATAGAGAACATCAGCAACGATGTGGGAGGAAGGCAGGAGGCAAAAATGTAGGTGTCTGCAACTCTTTTCGTTAACGGCATTGTTCCCAACTTTGCAACTACCACTTAATGTGTGACAGGGATCCACTCAGAAGATTAGTAATTAACTAATACGTGGGTTGAAGATAGGAAAGAAACGTTGTTTTCTAAGAATAAGAATATATAATCCTGAGGATTTTTATTTAAGGCTAGCGGGTTTCCCAGTTGTGTTATGTATATGTAAGTGTCTTATACTGGAATAGCAAAAATAAATAAATAAATAAATAAATAAATAAATAAATAAATAAATAAATAAAATGCATATTCCAACATCAACGAAAAATAAGCCATCTTAAGTTTATTTTTAAAAGCCTTTCTTGTGTAATTAAATATTATTTACATCTGAAACAATTGACGTTTATATAACGAAATACTTCAGTTAACTTTTAATTTATGATTTCTATCTATCTATCTATCTATCTATCTATCTATCTATTTATCTATCTATCTATCTATCTAAATTTCAACAAACTGAAAAAGAATTGCTGAGATGTGTTTTATATTTAGATCTGTTTTTGTGTGTTTATTTACACAACATAAAAAAACAGTCTGTTATTGCAATGTGGAGTGACTCTGGCATGTCTTGATTATTCACCTTTTGCTACGCGACTATTTGCTTTTTAAATAGTTAAAGTCTAGTGGGATATAACTTTCCATAATTACAGGTCTATGTGTTCATGCTAAAATTTTTTCAAAGCCTTTTCAGTATCAGTGTCATGCAATAAGCAATATACACCAACATTCCATACCAAAAAAAAATGTCTTTGGCCATATGGTCATTGCAACAGCACTAAGGACATGCACACAAAGGATTTACATTGATTAATCGTTCTATACAGATCATAAAGATTGAGGAGATTTATTAACAACTTCATTATGAGTGCCTCCATTTAATATCGTAGAAATCGTTAGTGTATATTGTAATGTTCGTGTGTAATATTTTTTTAGAATTAAAGTTTTAAATGAAATAAACAAAAAATGTAAAACCGAGCATAATTCTTGGTTACTTCACAGTCAGCATTATTTCAAATCGGTACATATTGGTTATAAAATTCAAATCAATATTTCCCATAATAGACTATCAATGCAATAGCTCGGGTATAAGAGGGTATGTGTTTCGTCAAGCATGTAATCGGAAAGATATGAATTACGGTCACATGTTACAGTTAAAAAAAAAAAGAGGATCACTTACCGAGATAGCGTCTTTCAGGTCTAGATTTTATGCAAGGATACAGCGTCCAGATAACTCGAAGGTACTAAAGGTAGACACAAAAACACAGAAGGTGCAATCAAAACGTTCGCCATTTTTTTGTAAAACCGTATTTACACAGATATTCTAAGCAATTTGAGATCAATTTGACTACCGTTACCGTACCGATAAGTTCAAATTATGTGTGCGTATAGTTTGAGGACATCGCAGAATAAACATTCAGTCCTTGTATTATTTTTTATTTTATTTTATTTTTTGCCATTTATAACGCATTCTTATTTATGTTATTAATTTCGTTTTAAAGCTTGCCCTTAATCATGGAAACAAAAGATGCACAAAGGAAACAGTATTAATTTAAGAATAATTAATTTACTTCTACAAATTACATATATGGGTATGCATATTTACTTTAAAAAATCAGAACCAAATATGCTGGATGATAACAAAAAGTCAACAGCAGCAACAAAAGAAATGTTACTAGTACTACCAACAACAGCAACAACAACAACAACTACTACTACTACTATTACAACTACAACATAATAATAATAATAATAATAATAATAATAATAATAATAATAATAATAATAATAATAATAATAATAAGTTGTAGCAGTAGTGCAAGTAAACCAAAAATATTTACTAAAACATCAAGCGTTTATCGGCGACCATAAAACATGAGTCCCACCATTCTGGTCAAAAATCCTCCCTTTAAACAGTTTCTAATCCAAACGACAGCCTTAGAGAATCGAAAATGGATAGACATTAGGCGAGGGCCTAAGTAGAAATGGAATGAAATGGCCTTGCTTGTCTGCATAGTAGCGCTTATTAAAAGTGGAATAAAAACGTTGGACGCTCCCGTTCGCCGGCTCCTGACAGCTACCCCAAACACATAAATCAAAACGAGGATTCCCCGACCTCCCCGACTCTGCGGCCTATAGCGCTATAAAGTTATTTATTGCATCCCCGCACTCACGCACGCCGTTGGCTCGCGTCCATCCCCGGCGCCCTTTCAAACACTAAACGGGCAGTTTTGGGTGGTTTTTGTCCCCGCTAACACGCCAACAACTCGCAGTCTTGCTGGACTAACCTAAAGTTACCTAGAAAGTGAAGGGTGATCCTTCCCCCGCAAGCACGAACGTTGCTGCGCTCAGAACAAAGGGAGGAGGCAGCTTCCAGCCAGAAGAGCTGATGAGCCAATTTTTAGAGGGGGAATTGGCCAGGAAAGAAGCAAGACATCAACGAAATTTTACTCAAACAGAACCATACTCAGATCTACCGAGTGAATGCCTCCAGAAGGTTTCGATTATTGTGAAAGGTATCGAAAAAACGGACGGTAACAACTGCGGGGCTCGCCTCGGTTCATTCCTGCAGGCTTTGCAACAAAGGACTCCTGCATAATTTATCAAAATGCATATTAAGTGGATGCCCGGGCTTTTGGGAACTGAGGTCTCTTTACTAGACACAGATTTTCAATAAAACCAATGTTTTGCTCAAATCCTATATTACACACATAGCACACTCTCAGAGCAGCTAACATAGTAAACATTTACATGTCCAACTTTATTGGCAATCTCTCTCTCTCTCTCTCTCTCTCTCTCATTGATATTATATGATGTTAGCTTACCCAGACTTGCCTACAACGCACTTAAACGTAGAGCAAAAGCTGAAACAATATATAAGCTATATACTCTAGAGTCCATTTGCCTAATTCGTTAAAAACCAAATGTGACAACTTTGGTGTAAGAGGAAAATGCTCGTTATAAATCTTCTTTTCTTTTGGATTCTGACGGATGACATGGAGCTTTCAACACTCCAAACTTGTAAGCGCCCAATCTTAAACCTTAATGGACGTTTTGGCAAGTGCTGGGAGATTGAATGAGCAGTGGGCTTGGTTTCTAACACCCACGTATGTAGCCTCTATATAGTATACACGCACGAATTATAATTAACTCTCATTCGAGCACTGACCTCCCCAAAAGGCTCATTTCGATACCCCCAGGAACTTCAAGAAACGTAAGCAATAACCATGAGTATTCGTTACATGGGAATTTTTAAAAAATGAATGTTAGTCTATATAGCATACTTTATTTTATAGATATATATATATATATATATAACGCTTTCTCGTATTACATGAACTTAATTTTTATGATCCATGTATATATGCTATATGTTCATCTTACGAATATAATTATTATAGATATGGCCTATGATAACCTCGTTTTCAAGTGATTTACTTAGTTTGCACTACCACTAAAATCCATGGCTTTTGTGCATGAAGTTAATTTTTAAAGACCAACTTGGCTCAGGATGGGTAATATTTAACTTGTTCTCAATAGAAAAGCACAAAGAGGACGATTGGAGGAATCTGGGTCAACGGAGTCTCATGGCCTCTGGGCTTGAAAAGTGCCAGTTCCACGAAATATGACAAACGATTCAGGAGGCCTCGACTTCATGTGCTAGTTGTTGCATTGACACCTTGCTTTTCTACAATACAATCTTGAAATATAGTGAATAAAATGATCTCATTGTGTAAGGCACTGAAATGTATTTTCCTATATATAACTATTTACATATTATATTATTGTTATGTATTTGAATAAAGGTGCAAGTTATTGCTTTTGAATTAAAAGTTTGTGCGTTTATTGTGTTGCCAAAGTACAAATTTATGGTAGTGCGGAATATGACAGATATTTCACTCTAGATAACCTAACATTTACTCTCTTTCTCATGCTCTGTCAGTGATTTATGAAAAAATCAATTAAATCATAGGCACATACATTTTTGTGGTTTGTGTTGAACACGTTATTTACAAAGCCTAAACCGTTAGATCTCACTAACTACTCTGATTAGCACAACAATGGGTGGAGTTTGGATATCTCAGATATCCATAAGGATATCTCAGAATGTCTAGCATGTTCCAGTCTTTTAACAGACAAAAAAGATTAGGATATCAATCAAAATGTAAGACAAATATATTTATACGAGGTGTACAACTTTGAATTGCAGATCATTTTGTGTTTTTATTAATTGTACATGATTACTGAAACCAATGACTAGCTAAACTAAACTTGTAAGTCTAAAATTCTTCAGCTATACGAAGGAGCAACATGTGTCCGGAAATTCGTGAGAGATACTGCCGTATTTTTTTCCTAGAAATTACGGCACTACATTATGGACAACTGTGAAAACATGAAACACACAGCCTTAAAATAAATAAGGCTTACTTGTTGATAAAGCTTACGTTCACTTACCTACGGTGAGGGATAACTAAAAGAGGACCTTATGTTTTAATACAGCCATCCACCTAGAGGCCAGATTTGAATTATTAGCTCCCGCTTTTTTCAGACTTCAGTAATTTCACACGAAATCCTAATTTTAAAAGAGAATAGATAATGATTATAAGGTGTGCATTTTTGGATCCCTGTACCATGAATAAGGGGTGGGGGGGCTTAAATCTAAACTGGGACCTGCATGAGTAAGCAATCCTTTCTTCGAATCATAAATCACTAAAGCATGCCTCTTCTTCGAAACTTTTATAAGGTGGTGTGAAGCCTAGAGAAACTTAATTGAAAGGCTAGTTACAAGACTTTTAGAGCACGAAAAGGCAACCTTAAGCCCTGCTCAGTTACCTATTTGAAGGCATCTTTCGTCAGCTGTTTGAAAACAAAAGGTTTTCGAGCCTGGGCACACCCAGGGATGGCTCCAGCCGTAGACACATAGCGGATAATTAATGACTTGTCGGCAGAGGAGCTCAGGACACTAGGAAGAATCCAGGCATGTGGTGTCAGTTGGAGCTTGCAAACCTTACCTGACTTCCAGCATTCCTTCAGTCTCTTCAACGAAAATGGCCCTGGCTTTGGAATATTTGTTCAAGACTCCCAAGGAACAGATGAACGAGTCACGGAATGTATTTTCCGCAACAGTTTCTAAGGGATTAGAACAGCGCGAACGAAAGCTTTGACTTGTTGCTGTACAAAAAGTCATACGTATTATTTTTAAATAAGTTACATTCGGCAGTTAGTATAGGAACAAAATCGCAGAATCGTCTTTGGCCAGAGACGTTGCTAGAATGCGCAAGCTACTTAGACGTCCTTAGATGAATGGCACCGTTTTCTGAAAAATCCGGACTCCAGTTCTCGGCGTGTGTCTCGTCAGAGTCAGCAGTAACCAGCAGGCGAAAGATTAAACCTATACCGTCTAGCTACCTTTCTCCTTCTCACTGCCTGCGCGTAGCAGCGTGGATTGACACGGTGAACTAGTGAACCAGTGGACTGACAGAACACACAGGGTGGAGAAGACATCCTCTGCCCAATAGGGAACTTTACGGCTCCTGGGCCAACACATGGGACATATGGTCATTGCAACCTGGGGGCTTCAGCAAGACGAGCACAAATAGCCTCTTTCTGATAGCTGGTAGATTTTCCGACATTCTGATGGAAGCCGAGCTCAAACTGCAAGCTAAGAAACTGGACAAATGACTTTTTACATATGTTCATATTTGGCAAACAGTGCCTGCTTACTGTGTTTGAATTTTTTATATATATATATTTAAAAACATATTTAAACAAATGATATGTTAAAAGTCGGAAGGTAAGCAAATGCACTTGGCCTTGTTCTATGAATGCTTTGTGTGCTGGGTTGTACAATAGCCAGAAAAAAGAGAAAATACACCCACGCGTAAAATCTGTCTCTGTCTCTTTCTCTCTCAGAATCTCTCTCTCTCTCTCTCTCTCTCTCTCTCTCTCTCTCTCTCTTTCTCTCTCTCTCTCTCACACACACACACACGCACAAGCACACGCGCGCTCACACACACACACACACACACATACATGTACACACACACACACACACAAATAATTGTACGTGCGAAGGAGACAAAGGGGAAAGCTCACCTATCATCTTTTAAAAAGCACGAGGATAGCAAACGTGCTATTTTGAAACGCAACATAAAACGTGTCCATTCCTCCGAACATAGGTAGTGTTTTCATAGCTTTTTGACCCCGATCTAGAACACTTACCGAAAACACTCCGCATAGGTTCTGGATATATTTTCTTCATTTTTTCACTGCATGTCATTTGCTAAGCGTTTTAATTGCTATTCTGCGCAGACCTTTATGAATTGGCGCTAGATTTATATCTTTGATTTATTTTCAAACGAGGTCAGGGAAACACGTGAAAAAGCTTAAATAAATGTATCTAAGAAACTTTTATCGTAATAGGTTTTATATTCTGAAAATAATATATCCGTTCCTTACAAGCACAAAAAACACAAAAGTGCGGCTGACCATTACCGCTATGCTAAATAAATGCCTGATATAAAAACACAAAAATAAAATAAAATCTTGTTAGGTTATTTGAATTTGTCTATTTTATTTGCAAAGCATACATTTGTGTACGCGTGTTTGTAAATATTTTCTTTAAATAAATTTTATGGAAAATCATGGAAAAATCATGGAAAAAGATGTATCGAAAAAGGTAAATAGACACTGAAGTATCTTCTATTCGGTTACACATCTGGATAATGTTGTCACATTTTTGCTCTTTATGTTAGACACATAGCTGGCTATATAAAGGTATAGGAATAGGTTTAACTAAAATTATTTAATATCGGATTATGGCTCCATTTTAAATAGCAATTATAACAGCCCTCAAAACTGCTTTTGGTTTGATAAATTCTAAACTATATATATATATATATGCTTATAACCACAGAGGAGTCAATTGCTTTCGTATTGGATTAGGTTTTTACAGTCACAATTCGTGTGGCCTTGTTTACTTTTTAAACCTTTGAAAAAAGACAACAGAGGTGATCCTTAAACAACTATTAATATTAATAACGTGTCATACTTTTATAGTAACAGTTCTTTAAAATTATTGCAGGTTTTCATAAATATCGCTGCTCATAATTTAACGTAATGTTTAATCCTTAACCACTCGGCTGTTGCGTAGGACATATCAGACACGAGGTATGCGCTTGTTGAGCTCTTGAAAGATGTCCGAAGGGCCCCCATAAGTATTCTCCAACATGAGCTTGAAAATTATTTTTGACACGCCACTCGGCAAAAAGAAATGCTTCCGGAATTATATATTTGAAAGTGTACACCCCATGCAAGTGCCCTTATTGATATTTGATAACAACCACATACTCTTCTCATTTTACTACAAAAAGGCTTCTACGACCAACATTAAATGGAGAAACAAACAGGTTAAAACACAGATAACAGTATTATTATTATTATTATTATTATTATTATTATTATTATTATTATTATTATTATTATTATTATTATTATTATTATTATTTGAATATAAAATAATGTTTGCTAAGTATATATGGTGTTATACAATGAATGTGCTATCCACGTTGCATTCCCAAGAAATCTCCGGATCCACCCTGACCAGGAAAAGGTAATTGCTGAAGACAAATGAATAAATTGATTATTATTAAATTTGTTGGTAGACTGTTGGTAAGCTAGTAACAGTATATGTTTTTGATTTATGCAGTATTTTGTACGAATGTACAAAGTCTGGATTATAGCCATTATTAGGTCATTAATAAAATAATAATGCAATAATGTTTTTAAAATAAAACTACTGATTTTGTAACCCTGCGCTTCAGTTCATACGTGAACTGGACAAATATTACCCTTTCAACGAAAACGAATACGTCATAAGCGATTTTATGAGTAGTGCAAACAAAATCCTTTATTTGTATAGGCTAGCTACTGACCTAATCTATTTCTTCCTGATATCCATTGTCGAAGATTCTATGCTTTTATCTTCTGCTTACGCACACAATGGTTTGTAAAGCACACCCCAATGTAATTTTTATGCCAGTTGTATTTGTACAGTTGTATTTTACGGTGAAAACACACACACACACACACACACACACACACACACACACACATATATATATATATATATATACGTGTATATAATTATGAATTGTTTTAAGATAGTTTGTGGGTGATCTTAGCGATCTTAAGCTTATTAAGTTTTGTTGCCTGGTTCTTGGGGATTTTTTTGTTTGTTGTTTGTTTATTTATTTGTTTTTGTTGTTTTTTGATTTTTTTTTTCTCAATCCGTTACAGGCCACCTTGCACTACGTTTCTATCCAAGCTGAGTTTTTAATGGTTATGTGAAAGCCGACTGAAGCCCAAGTGTAAGACCCCTGGCTATAAATTTGCAGTCGGTCGCGAGGGCTTTTATGAGATTTACATATCTACGAGGTGGTTCCCGCACTGCCAAATTTAAACACATCTTCCCTTAATTGGTAAGCTCATATGTAATAACTCAAGACCTAGAGCTACTTAACTTTCATATTATCCCTGATCCATTGTCGTATTTCGCCCACAATAATCACCTTAGCATACAGAGAGATACGGACAAGGCTAGATATATATAGTGCCGTTTGAAAACAAAAAAGCTAGAGAGCTAAACCTGAATCCTTGAATTTTGTTTTCACTCGCCCATCATATACCCAGAGAGATGATTTATTGCGAAGACGGCCATAAACAACGCAACTCTCTCACAAATACACAATGGCAGCCCCGCTGCCGCTGACACACACCTCACTATAAATCAAGCAAAGTAGCTGGCTGAAAATATGGGGGAGAGAGAGAGCGAGAGAGCGCGCGAGAGAGAGAGACAGAGAGAGAGAGAGAGAGAGAGAGAGAGAGATCGACATGCAGATCTAGTGAAAGGGTTATGGTGACAGTAAGCCTAAGAAGAACAAGAAGACACAAATAAAAATATATACATAACAGGCTATGAAATGTATTGTGTATAGTGAGATGAAGTAATCTTGTCAGTAAAATTCTAACGATGGAATGGGCTTTGAGACATGCAGGATGAAGTAATGAACAGGATGAGAATTTCTGGATTCTATTTACCACAATACCAAAAATCAAATAAATGCAGGGAGATGGGCAATTCTGGAAGAATGGCGGCGATGGTACTCGCGAGGTTCTCCGATTTATGCTATACTCACAAGCTCCAGACGGTGAGATGATCCCCGTCCAAATTTGTTTTATTGCAGCCTCCGTGAGGGTCTCTGCCTTCGTTTTTTTCGCTCTGCTATAGGGCTTGTTTTTAAAAGGGCAGTTGAATTTCACGTCAGACACTAGGAGACCATGTCTGCGATATTCCTGAGGAATACATATCTATTCTGCAACCACTGCATTAATTATTTAATGAATCACGTGACCAGGAGGGGGGATGGGGTACCTCGGCTTGCACGCTTGCGGGACCACTATGACCCAACACTCCACAGCTATACTCTAAGTTGCTTTTGTTTCTCTCATAAAAACAATTATAGACACATTTCTTATGTTACAAAGATTAGACGGTAAGTAAATGTGATATACTAAACTGTGAGATCCTGAAATTTGAATCGTCTATCGTCTTCGACTTGTACGTATATCACGATGCATTTGTACAGTGTTTTTACTTTAAGGTTTTCATTTTCTCCTAACAACACTAAATATGTTGTTTTATGTTATCTCACGGTTTATCATCAGAATGTGTGGATTTTGGTTGCCTTGAAACTCGCAAAAATACCATGTCCTCCATTTTTTTTGACAGAACATGTCTATAGAGAAAATATATTCTGCACCTACATTAAAATGATAAAATATATCGAAACTTAGTTTTGTCTCCCGAAAAAAGTATTTATGATAACAAGCCCTCTGACAAATGACTGCTAGAATTACAACTGCTATCACATTCACAGTTTTCACCACTACGACCGTGCCAGAAAATTTAAGACAGCAATCAAGTGTTATGTGGTAATTGAAATAGATACTAGTTTAGAATACAAAACCATGTATCGGTGGGATAATTTGTAGTTTGCATGGAAATATTTAGTATCCAAATTTATTTTTAATGACTGCCTATAACATTTATTCGAATTAAAGGCAGGTAACATACATGAAAGAGGCGCATCTTCCAGCGCTAGGAAACAATGGCACTCTTCTGCATAGACCTATGCCGTAACAATAGACACGAGGTTTAGACATTCGAAGACTCTTGAAGGTCAAACAATGGCAATAATTGCTGTGTGTATCGAAAAGTCTACCATCAGTCGACTTACACTTTACCTTTCACTACAGCAGCAGTCAAAACAACTCGGAGCATCGATAAAAGAAATGCAAAGTGCGGAACAAAGCGGCATGTTTGAGGGAAAAGTTAGCTATCTCACAGTCAATTAGCTAATAGAATTAGATAATAAATGTAAATCCAAAAAGAATGTGTAATGTGTTACTAAATCTGCGGTGCAAAACCCGTTTGAACAGTTCTTAAATTATTTGAACAAACAGCTTAAGATATGCGAATGCAAAAAAATGTGTGAAAACGATTCTGTAATAATTATTGAACACCAAATTTAGAGATCCTGCTTCAATTAATCTACATTCATTTTAATTAAAGAACTAACTTTATGACTCATAACGCTGGCACCGAAAAGAGTACGATTTTGAGATTTTTTGTGGATTTTTGGAGCACTGGTTCTTTATATGTGGCTTAGAAAAATTAAAAAGGAACGCAATCTTTTAACAGCGAAACGAAATAGATTTTATTGCCATTGTTTTGTAGAACACATAAATGAGGAAATGATTCAAATACAAATATATCATATATATCTTAATTAACATCCAACTTACTTGACTATCCAAACAGAAGTCAAAAATATAAAAATCACTTGCCTATAAACCATATTAAAAATAAACAAACAAATAAATAAATAAATAAATAAAAACAAATCAGCACCAGAAGAGAAGGAGAAGAAGAAGAAGAAGAAGAAGAAGGAGAAGAAGAAGGAGAAGAAGAAGATTTAAAGTAAAAATTGAGAGAGTCTGTCAATAAAGGTTACGTTTACACAGAAGACACTGATTTACGGCGCAGCGCAACACTTCTTTAATTGTGTACCGTAAATCTGCCAAACTCAGTGAAACGCCTTTCTGTGCGCAAAACCACGAGATAGTAGTGTGTCATGTGTAATGGCGAAAATCGTAAATTATTTAACAATTATTTCAGCAAAAAGGGTTAAAATATTTTATGTGAAGTAAAATAAATCGAGCGAAAGTTTTTTTTTTTATTATACAGACCACTAAAGATACATAATAAATGAAATGAGTTGAGGTCAGCCTGAGAGTATGATTTTTTTGTTGTTGTTGTTGTCGCTATTATTATTATTATTATTATTATTATTATTATTATTATTATTATTATTATTATTATTATTATTATTATTTCACAGATTTTAACTGTTAGCATTAGTAACAAATTTGGTTAATAAACAAAACAACCAATTTTATTTTATCAATTCTATCAATCAATA
>JAOTRN010000025.1:17133303-17148155 GCA_028566695.1 Bagroides melapterus | reverse complement strand
TGTGTGTGTGTGTGTGTGTGTGTGCGCGCGTGTGTGACGTGATAGAGAGAGACAGAGAGAGAGAGAGAGAGAGAGAGAGAGAGAGAGAGAGAGCGCATGTATATTGTTTTTATTTTGAAACCTTATTCTGGAGGTGCTGTTGAACATAAAAGCATTAAAACCATTAAATTTAAAATTGTGATTAATTTCATATAATTGGAGCACAAAACAAGAAAATAAAGGGATATAATGACATTTAAAAAAAATTAACCAATGTCTTTTCTCCTCCATTCACAAACTGTGATAGTTATCTGTGATAACGCCTAGAAGTGACATCAGAACTAATAACACGTCAGCACAATGAGCATGTCATACTTCCAAAAGAATTGTAATGGTCATGGTTTGATAATGTTTAATGTTAAAAGGCAGTGTGAATATTTTCCCATTTGGTATTGCAAACCCTAGATGGAAAGCCCACATGACACTAGGAAGTTTGATTATTTCAGAAACCTAGAAAATTCATATCACATTTGCTTGCATAGTCAGGAGATTACATTTACTCTGGACAAGGTTGCAATGCTTATCTTACTCGTAATAAAAGCTACTCCTGGCCTTTTAAATTAATATGAGTTCCAAAAACGCACTTTTCCTCAATATCAAGTAGTGAAACCATTAGAGCCTGTTTTCTAAGCTGCTATTCCCTTTCCTAAAGTCATCTACCAATCTAGGGTTAAATGACTTACTTGGAGTTTCCACAGTCCACTATCCTCATATCCGCCTCCAAATGAGTAGAACTGGCGAGACAGCGTATGGACCATGCACGGGCAGAGCAGTGGCATACGTTATTTTCCTACTGACCCTTTAGAATCCATTCGTAGCAGTTAAACCGTCACTTGCTTTCTAGAATGTGAAATATATAGTACATTGTCAACTCCCCAAAACCATAAAACTAACTTTATGGACCCCACGTGACTTTTGAGAGCCAGTAAGGGGTATCTGTCTGTGGCCTGCGCGATTTTTACGATCTAACTTCAAGATAAAACGCTCATCCATTTGACATGTAAATGTCATACTCACTTTTGGTATAGTTTGCTCATTGGCAAAAACCTGAATCCCAAAAGGCAGCCGGCCAGGCGATATGAGGCAGCTGGTCACTTTTAGGACACTCTACTCGGCTCTCAAAAGTCGTCTTAGACGTAGCAAAACGGTTTGGCTGTGGTAAGTTTACAAGTTCGCTGCTTGTTTACTGAGAGGCAGGGCTACTGTGTAATGGCGGATTGCATATCACGAATAAAAAAATATATTTTAACTGTCAGAAAGATAAATGTGACATTACACACGTGATATGAAAGAACATCTATATAACAGTACTTGTATTTGGTTCTAACTTTGAGTCTGGATTAAGGTTAACTTTGTATTTCTCCTTCACTTCAAAGTTTTATGTTAATAGGCAGATTTTCTGGTGTGGTGTGTGTGACAGTTTTAAGTTGTATTAGGTCTTCTGTTCTACTGGAATTTAAGCCTTCTCTTTGTCTGAGCTTGAAGCTTATTACCGTGGGGATTTATTTTTGTTTTGTTTTGGGTTTTTTTTGTTTTTGTTTTTTTGTTTTTAATTATTGAAACTATTGAAAAAGCTTTCCATTAATTATATTTTAAAGGAAATCGTTAGAGACTCAGATAGTGGTACTTGAAAAACATATGCAAATGCTCTCTCTATATGATGGGTCTGAATAATATGAGAACTTTATTTTTTACTCCAAGATAAGCTACAAACAAATACAAAAAGCTAATTGGCAAAATGCGTATAGGCAGTTCGACATGGCTTTTTTTCCCACACACATTTGCCATTCACTCTGCCTACTACAAATAGCCAAATGATCACAATAAAAGTGTTCAATATGTACATCATTTTAGGAACATAAACATGATCCACGAATATACAATTACATAATTTGAATATAACTATACACACGTAGGACGGATACAGGACTCTAGGACTATTTACAAATTTCCATTGTTTTTTAAAAAATAATTGAAGAATTTGAGCACATGACAAAAGTCTAATGAGTTTATCTAGACAATGACTTCAAACATATATGACCATGGAACACAGAAGCCTTACTTCTGCTAAAATGAATGCAGTCACTACTAGAGCTAGCTAACTAGAGCATCACTTCATATTTGGGCAGAAGCATCGCTGTAAACTCAATGGTATACAAGTTACAGGTAGTAAATAAGTTATAACATTTAGTTAACATGCTAACTCTCAAAGCATTATACATAGCGCTTGACAAACAATATTCATAGCAAGAACAACGAGCGGCATTTTTTTCTTCTTTTTTTTGTTCATTTACTCTCTTGAAATAATAATCAAATTATTGTATGAACAGCATGTGAACACGATTTTTTTTTTTATTTTAGCAGTACCACAGTAAAATTTAAAGTTGACTTAAATACCCCAAAACATGCCGAAAGGTGCCGCTTTTACAGTACTCATAATAGTCTATTGAAATTTTCCTCATCTATTCTCCTCTCGCGATTTCATTGCAGCACTTACAGCATTTTCTGCGTTAGCACTATGGCTGGAAAGCGCTACCTGCGGTAGCCAAACTCATGCTCTTCAATTTATTGTCCTTTTTCCATTTCATCCGCCGGTTTTGGAACCAGATCTTAATTTGACGTTCTGAGAGGCATAGAGCGTGGGCTATCTCTATCCTTCTCCTCCGGGTGAGATACCTATTAAAATGGAACTCTTTTTCCAGCTCTAGCGTCTGATAACGGGTATAGGCAGTTCGGGCCCTTTTTCCATCTGGTCCAGTCATATCTGCATGGCAAGATTGGAAAGAAAAACATTAGCGAGTATGGCGCAATACAGCATTAGAACAGCAGATCGCCAAAAGTGTTTTGCAATTTGGAAATTTACATGCAAATGTTCTTGACGGACTCACGATTTATGACTGAATGAGTACAATCGCCAAATGGTACAGTGCACATGTGTGCGTAAACAACACTTTTCTTAATGTTTTACAAAAATCTGCGCTTAGTGAAATATATAATACCTTCGGCTTTTAACGACGCTTAATCTTTCTGTTTCCACAAGACGTTTCCCACCAGTTTTGTAACTTTTTTATTTGTTGGTATTCCTCACCAAAGTAATCACGTTCCCTTGCGCCATAAAACAGAACTTTTCAAAGAAACAACAACTTCTAAGCATTTATGACTTGCTGTCCTCTCTTCCACCTCTCTCCCTTTCTCTGCTACAGCTTTCGAGGCTCCACACTTGAAAGATTTATGACACTTTCACGAAAATAAGTAAAGATTAATTCCGCCCCCACTGTTAAAAAAGCTAAAAAACTACTAAGCACAAATTAGACTACACTCACTTACTCACTCACTCACACAAACAGTAAATAAGCGTAAATATAATATGCAAGTACCATGGCTAATATGTAGTTTCCGCATCCAAGGGAATATTTGTGGCGCTTGGCCATCGGTAGTCGCCGAGCTGGTGGAGGTTGCCGTGGTCTCTTGCTTCTGCAGTGTCCGCGGAGCTTGGTTGGCCGCTCTGTGTGAGCCTTCTTCGGTTTCAGATGAAGCACTGGCCTCGTCGATTTCTGTAAAATGTGTACTGTTGGTGAGGTTACTACTCGCAGCGGAAGAGCTTTGGTCGGAAGGGGGTGAAGAGCCTTTGGGTCCTAGGCTCTCGCTGTTAGTGCAGGGCAGCGGCTCCGGGGATGCGAGCGAGCAGCTTGACGGCTGCCGGAATCGCGTCTCAGGGGCTGGAGATTGGAAGCCCCGGGAATTGTCCCCAACCGCCCCAAAGTGGCCAGTGCTGGCTGAACGGTTGACGCTTAGGTCCATTCCATTGTAGTTGTAGCCGTAAGAGCCTGAATGCATGGTGCCGGAGTCCCTGTACGAGGCGTTCATAGCGTTGCTGCTAGTTCCATAATTTAGTAACTGATAGTCAGGGCCATTTGGGTAGCGCCCTGAGAACGAGTTTACAAAGTAAGAGCTCATTTAGGTTGTTTTAGCGAGCTTGATTTGTAGATCTTGGTCGTTATAACGCTGTGCTTCACGATTTATGATGTATTAATGAATTATAGCAATGCACTGTACTTTGCTATGTATGCGGCCAAATATGGGGGTGGGGGTGCGTTTGGGAATCACGTGCTTTTGTTGACCAGTCGTAAATTCTCACTGATGACTTCAAGAGGTAATTCATGCTCTATGGTTACAAATGATGACGAGACGGGGAGTTGTAGCCTCGAGCATTCGTGTGCCTCCCATTGCAAGGATATGCTGCATGTGAGCAGACAGCGTCACCTACTGGAGATGTAATTTACAACACAGTGAACACTTTTCTGGACTATGAGCCTATTTTTTATTCTTTTATTCTTTTCACTGGGAACGAAACTTCTCTTGTACTCAAAAGAATTATTAGTACTACAATGTTGCGAAATCTTTAATGCAAGTACTTGCACAAAAAATTATGTGCATAATAAAACGTATTTATTAATAACAATAATAATAATGATAATGATAACAATAATATAATAATATTAATACATTTTTTGTACTTCTACTACTACTAATAGTAGTAGTAGAAGTAGTACATGCATGTATATAGATTTTGATTTGCTATTTTGATATAATAGGCGTACAATTTTAGGTTCTTTAAAAAAATGAAGAGTAAGTTCTCAGTAAGGCATAAGGAATGTAGGATTGTGATAGATGACCTGAGCTGATATACGGTTTGTTGACACAAAGGCACAAGTTATTTCATGTATGTGCATCATGATGTTGAATCCACCATTGCAATATACGTTTTTCTTACATTTAAACCGGAAAACAGTGGTAAAATATTTTTGATTATATTTACTGAAGCTTTGCCTTAACCTTGAGCGTTAATTAAAAAAGGTACAGAATAGAATGTCACATATTTAACATCGAACATTTTTGAAAAAGATTTTTTGAAGGGAAGAATAATATATATTAGAAATATGTAACCTGCAGAAAAAATCTTTATTGCTTATTTTGTTTTATTTTTTTGCTGTTAGACGGTCTGGACATTATATGCTTTTGAAGATTATATTGTCTCTCGGTAGAAGAAATAATTCTGGCTACTGAGAAGGTCAGACTCGTAAACTTTTGACCATCTCTGAGTGAGTGCACGTTTCGGACAGGTCAGTTTTCTCCTTCGGCCATCAGTTAAAAATCACTGAACCATTTCCTTTCACTTTGTACACAAAGAAAGCAAAAAGGTTTTCTTTTTTGCTGAACTCCTGGTCTGCATGCCTTTGAGAGTGGTAAAGGGAAAGTGGGTTTTTGGATTGACAGGATATTTAGATGTACCTGTTACCTATCACCGTTGAAGCTGAAGCAATATTATCTTCCTAACTAGCGTCCAATTTAACGTTTTGTAGACACATACGGGTATTTTCTGACCAAGAAATAAGCGCCTCCTGGTTGTGCTCTCCGATATTACCAGAATTATTTGTCACCGTGACAAAAATAGTGATAAACTGATTTATTTTATAGAAATCATAGTTCATATGCTATGAGGCTCAAAGATAATTGTTTTTACTTCTAAAACAATTGTCACCAAACTGGAGCAGGGAGAATGTTTTCCAGCTTTATTTAATAGATTCTTCTGATAAATAGTGCAATAATTGGAATCCACAAATGACAAGACTATAATCTTGAGCCCCCCTTGCTAGTTTAGAAAAAAAATTAATAAAGGTTCAGTCCTATCTTTTTCAGTCAATAAACACCTCACACATATTATCAACCCAACTAAAATAAGTCATTTCGAACAATGAGATTTTATTTATTTTTTTTTTACAGCTTAAATATGAGTAGGAATATAACATTTAAAATATATGTGTCAAACATATACGTTTTAGATGTAATAACAAATCCTAAGTCATAATTTGCACATAAAAAGACATTAATTAGAGACATAACATAAGAGTTTAAAAAAAAATACATATATGTAATTGGAATGCTACAACGAATTTACCAATACAACTTCACCGAAGCAAATGTATGTACATGGATAGTTTTTTCCTTCTAATGAGTTATTGAAGTGTCTGCTGCTCAATTCCATAATTTCAATCTGTCCTCTTCTCGTCTTTCTCCTCGCCATTGGTTTGTGATGCGTTGATTAATTTGTTCTCCTTTTTCCACTTCATCCGTCGGTTTTGGAACCAAATCTTGATCTGGCGTTCCGTCAGGCATAGAGCGTGCGCAATCTCAATACGGCGCCTGCGGGTAAGATACCTGTTAAAATGAAACTCTTTCTCCAACTCCAGCGTCTGGTAACGGGTGTATGTCTGACGACCCCTCCGACCAGGGTTACTGAAGGTCCCTGTCCATGAAATGGAAAGAGGAAGGGGGAGTGATCGTAGCACATTAACGCCAAAAGCGTGCATTTTATAATGATTATAATGACAAATGTGAACTAGGAACACAGCTTGAGGACAGCAAGATGACTTGCAAATTTTATGCCTCAAGACAATTATTAAGTGTGCACAAAACTATCCACTGTATTACTTTTAATACTGCGTATTAGTAGATATTCTTGACTTTATGTAACAAGACGAATCGCTGAAATTATTTTTTTAATTTAAGGCAGCAAATAAAAACGAGGCTATCGTACCACTTTAAGAATTACCCTGCACGTTTCAAGTCAGGGGATCTTTGTTTCTTTGCGTATGCTTGCATGTAAAATCAGTATTTCACAAAATTCTATTTCACCACTACAGGTCTATTGTTGTGACAGTAATTTCCTTATTAATTTACAACATTTTCAGAAGGCAGTAGTTTTGCGTAAACAGGACTTTCTATTTGTTGTGTTCTGAATTTTACTGTAGAGCAGAGAGCCCATCAAATTGACAATGCAAAACATTTTAACATAACAACACGCTGTCAAACTAAAACTGTAAACAAACTATAATATTGTGTAACAGTCGCAGAATATTAATATAATAGAGGCAAGGATGTCATGTCTCCTGTACGATTTCAGAGTTACACTGCATACACGAATATATGCTGGAGTGAGAAGACTATTTACACTGTATGCGCTTCCGGATTTGCACAGCAGGTCGAGTAGCGTTCTTTAGCTCTGTAGCCTATAATATCGGTGGCAAATAATGAAAAAACATAAGGAAATATGACAACAAGTACGTACCACTGCACGAGTTCATTCTTTGCATCCATGGGTACACTGGCACCGCCGGCTTCTGTTCGTCGCCCTCGATGTAGATACTTTTCCCAGACGAATCTGTGCAGTCTGTTTTCCGGTGCTCCTGACTGTGGACAAGAGAATGTTCTTCTATGCTAGAGAGGGCACAGGCGTTGTCTTTTTCCCTGCAATAGCTTGCTGCCGCGTAATCGCAGGACCCGATGGTGGTCGCCCTGCCGTAGGCACCGTTTGTCTGCTGATAAAAGGAAGAGTGGTATGCCTTCTCCGGGACACTACTAGCTCCATAAGCAGCACCGGGGTAGTGTCGTAAAGGGTCTGTGTATCCGGAGGAGTATAAGGGTATCTGTCCCAAGAATGACTCCTGTCCTCCGGGCAGAGTCACCGGGAAAGTGGAGTTTACAAAATAGGAACTCATTGGGAGGGTACGGTTCTTTTCCTTGGTTTATGATTTGTTGTGTTTTATAGTCCAAGCGGTTTAGCTATTAGTAGTTTATCGGAGATTGGGTTTTAGGCGAGGGGGGGTTTGCTGGGTGGCTATGTGCCAGTGCGGGACAGAGGAATACCATACCATCTGACCAGCGACTGACCAATCGCAGCCGACCGTGCCTGCAAATTAGCACTCATTGTTAAGGGGGGCGGGGGGGGGGAGTTGGTTTGTGTTGGGGACCGCATTTTTTCATCCTTTCTCTTTTCCTTTTCTTTCCGTGACATTGCTTAAAACGAATAACATGGTTTTTGAACACTAATTTGAATACGTTGACATATTACTCACCTCTATTTTGACCGAGGTGTATATACTGACGTACTCGTAGGAGATAGGAGGTGCCAACAAATAAACCCAAGCAGAGAATTTCCAGTAAATGATATTTGCTCTATTAAGTGATTGTGCGACTGAATGTTTTCATTAGTACTTTATATTGTTTTGTGTTTGTATTTTCAGAGATGAAATGGCCATTTTTATACATGCAGAGGCATAATAATATCCATTACTTCAAAGCGATTAGCTAATGATAATCAAGAACAAAAGGTTCTATAATAAATATGCATTATATTGTCGAAATCCGAAATATTTCCAACAGGTTGTGAATCTGGATTTATATTTGGATAGACGTACTACAGCCCAGAATATAGCTTGTGCAAATTTTGCGCGTTTTGCTATCGTGGTAATGTGTTATTTTTCATACGTTGTCTTTCTGATTTTCGACGTCATATGTGCTGTGATAAAATAATTTGGCGCATCTGTCTGTTTTACAAATGGTACGATTCTGACCGCAATTCATATATAAGTTTTCCATGTTTGAAAAAAGTTTTCAATGTTTTGGAAATAAAATGTATGGTCTGGAAACTGTACAAAATAAGACAGTTCTAGTTCTATTATTTCTGCTGTTCACCACACTGCTTTTCAACCCGAGCGTGCGTGTGTTTGTCATTAACCAAGAGTACAGTTATAGTGACTGGAGTCCTGTCGTTATACAACCACTGAGCCATTTGGGGCCCAAAAAGTGGATATTTTTAAAAGTGGCTGGGGGTTGTGTGTGTGTTTTACTTTCATTTCAGTTTCCCTTTAGCATGGTGAGGATGCTGCGCTTCCTTTTGCATTGCATAGTATTCTGTGAGCGGAAAGCATCTATTGTGTATCCACTTGCATGAGAAATCAAGAGGAAACAGTGCTTGATCAAAGTCTGTTTATTATTAATGAGTGATAGCTTCTAGTTGTAATTTTGTTATTGATGAATTCCTAACCAAGACAACTGGCAACGCGATAGTTTTAATTCTGTTTAAAAGTCCATTTTAAAGTAATTTTGCAATTTTTATGTTTTATCGACAGATAATTAATGCGGAGCGGCGAGCAAAAGAATCTGCCAACTCTCCTAAAAGCACATAAATCAAAGCAGAAGTTTTGGAGGATCACCGCAGAGGAAGGAAATCACTTCAAATATATGACTTTGTCAAGTTTGCTGAAATTTCATCTAAAGTTCCCTGAGTTTGTGGTGACATTGTGTACATTGTGAGTATGCCTGTGTCTGCGTCGAATTTTCTGAGATCCTTCCTGAGATCCGTAAATTATTGTATTCTAAAATAGCTATTTACCTGCCTTGTGTTGAAAATTCTTTGTTTTTTCCACGTTTTTCTAAAATGATTTGATTATAACCTTTTTAATCATAGACCGCTTTAATGAATTAATTATATTTTCCAAATAAACAACTTGGTTCATAAAATTCTAATAAACATGTAGATGTAAAGTAATAATTGGTTTAAATGTCATACATTTAATGTCGAATGCTAATTGAACATTCACTTAAACATTTAAACAATATTATCTATTAAATTTAAATCTATAGAATAGATTGAAGCACCAAGCTATGTATATTGTATTTAAAATTACTTTGCACTTTAATTACTCACATTAATAGTCAAATTGAATTTATTGAAGCACATGTAGTGAGTGTATATCTAAATTCCTAGCTACGTTTTGTATGATGTAGAGTTATATTTGTTTGTGTATTTTGTTAGAATATTATTAAAAAAAAAGGAAATTGGGTAAAAAATGGGACAGGGTTAAATAAGAAGTGAATTAAAATAAAACTCTTACCCTTTTACCTATTCCTAAATTCTGCGACTGCTTCCCAGGAACTGAGTTTCAGCACCACAAAAGATAAGTAGTTTTAAAATGTGTATTGTACAAAACAACTAATTTTTTTAGTATTTAGACACATTTAAATTCGCTTATCACATACTATATTTAACTATAGGCTACGTCCAAACTTTTTGTCTGTAGTATAAAATTAATCCTTTGCATTGTCCTGAACTGATAAAATATTATTTGCACATTAATTTAATCTTGTATTCAAATAATTTTTATTTGGTATGATGCCGTAACCATGCGTAATTTAATGAATGTTGCTACTACTGTATGTAATAGTGAATTGTGTTTGTATATATGCTATTACTGGGTACAATAAAATCATTAAAAGACTAAACAAATACAGCAAGTGCTGCGGTCATCTTTTGATGTCCATGAAAAAAGTCTGGGCTTGTAAACGGGTAAACGTGTGGTATTGTTTATCGTCTAAGTCCACCAAATCATGCATGTACAGATCTACCACGCTGTTTTTGTTGCAGGACTCAAGCGCTTTCTATGTACCCCTCCTCCTTCTTACTCCATACCGCTAGACCTCTCTGTTTTCGGCTGCTGGGCTCAGTACTGCTCTTGCCTCTTGCTTAAACTGGGATAGGGAAAATAACCAGAACCGGTCACCGTGTGTGTGTGTGTGACTGAGCCCAGACAGTACAGATCAGATCACTCAGTACTTTGGCTAGTTCGGGCCGATTGTGGAAGGGGTTCAAGAGGCAGGACAGTGGATATGAAGGAATATCCAACCCTAAGGCTTGACTTTTCTGAGCAAGTGTTGAATACAGACACTTCAAAGAGCGGCAACAACAGCCTCGAGAATTTACAGCCTCTGCATTCTTTTACGTTTCACTGCCATCGGGCTGAGCAGCCAACCCCTTCTAGCTTTTTCTGTTATTTATGGTTCTGTTTGATTTATTGCTTTTATTTTAAAGACTATCATGACATTAAAGTATGAACAAAGAAAAGAAGCGGAGAAAATGTTTAGATTAAGCAATTATATTCTAAGGAAATTAACTAAAATATTAGATATTGAAAGAGAGATAGTGGTAAACAGACAGACCATCAGAAAAATCACGACATTGCTTAAATTTGTGGTCACAAGTAAACAAAGACACACATAACTAATGTGCGTCAAATGCATATTGCCATAAACCTCTCTATCATCTCTCTCCCTCTGTTTCAGTCTGTCTTACTTTCACAGCATGCAGACACACACTCACGCGCGCGCGCGCGCACACCCACACCCACACACACCCACACACACACTCACACACACACACAAACGTCTATCCAATTCGTGTGTCTGTGTGACGTGAGCAGACACACTGTCATTACGCAAAATAGAACGCTAGATGGCACCAAATAGCCAGAAAACAGATTCAGCCACGAAAACCGCTTTGAGTGGATGGCTCCATAAGATCAACACCAAACAGATAGCCTCACAGTCCAGGACCTCCCTTTTGTATACTTCAAGTAAAACTAGAGACATTAACTAAACATGATCAGCTTTGATATAAAGCGAATTCAAAATGTACCCGTGTGGTTTCTAAAATATCGATAGTCCGAATAATTACACGCAATATGACTGATATATAGGCTATATGCCGTTTGATTGATTGATTGGTTGATTGATTAATTACAGATTACAAATGTAGAAAGAATACAAATATAAAATATCCTCATAGATTACTCAGTGAATTGCAGTATTTAATATTTCGAACAAAACCGTCTTACGATAAGATATGCCAGCTGAGAAGGAAACAAAGGGCGCAGGCCAGCTGTGGTGGAATACCAGTGTTTTGTGCCAAGACTTATGACAAGAATAGTCTAAAGGAATTGATGCTGTATTAATAAAACTATCGAATACTTTAAGGTCGACAAACGTTGAACTGTATGCACAATATGAGTGCACAGAATTTGTGTGTATGTATGTGCGTGCGTGCGTACGCGTGTGTGTGTGTGTGTGTGTGCGTGTGTGTGTGTGTGTGTCTGCCGTTTTCTCTTTAAATGTAGATTACATTCACTTATTAATTTTCTGTCCGCGCCGTGAGTGTGTAGAAATGCGGCATTGCGTCGTGCCCCTTGATTAAATGTATTCCACCTAATCAGCGGTCCAAAAAGTACAGCTACACTCTGATTGGCAACCAAGCAGGTCCATCAAATAGATCTCACAGCATCACTGATTTCTCTTTCCACAGTACAATTACTGCATCCACGAGTTAATGTCAAGCATGTCTAATATATACATCACACATCTAAGGAAAATTCACAAATGTCACAAAGCATGCCTGAGATAGCTTTAAAGCATGCGTTCCGTGCAGTTTCACTGTAAAAGGAAAAAGCGTTGAAAAGATGCTTACAATCCAGCGATGCGGTAACCATAGTAAATATTTTAAATATTTCTTGTAAACTGAAGCTGCGTGGACGATATTAGAATTTACCATTATATCCAAAAAAGCATCATTTGTTACAGCAGACCTTACCTTTGCTGATAAATCGTTAGAGCGCGCTAGGACAGTAGGGAGAATCCTTCGTCGTTGGTCGCCTGGGAAGCCCTGTTGCCCTGCCCGGATCCACCATTAGTGCAAAACTAACATTAACGCCGTTGTTTCAATCCTTTTTGATCACATTAGTCAACGGCATTCGGGTCCACGTATAAAATAACACATGAGAAACTACTGCGTGTCCAGATCTCAGTCAGTTTCTTCATCGTAGAGGTAATCCCAGGCATAGCCGAACACATTAGCATAGCGAGCGCAAAAGAGGCTGGTCTCCTTGTCCTGTTACCAGGAGACAGAACAGCTAGCGTAAACTATATGTATATATTCGATTTTTTTTGCCGAAGTATAGACAGAAGGAGGACAGTTAAAGAACATGGCGAAGCTTCATAAGGCGCAGCGGCCAAAAGAATGCTGCAATATAACCACTTGGGAAATCATAAAAAGTTCACGTTCACGGTTACCCATCCACATGACCATCCTCGGCCAATCCCAGGATCCAGGCACTCATAAAGTTCTATCACAAAGTTGTAAATTTTCATAAAACAACAAGGAATTTATTGCATTTCTCCTCAGTGCCTCAGATGCCGTCGCCATCTTTTTCTTTCACAAAAGCTTGGGAAATAGTGTAGGAAAGCTAATATTTGTTTCGCATCTAAGGCTTTACGCTGATTAGATATTTTTTATAATCGTCTTATTAAATGGAGGTTCTTTGCCTCCTTTTACATAAACAAAACAAGATCGATTGTTTATGTGCTTATTATAGATACACAGAAGATTTTGGGTTGATGGTCATGCTCCACTTGTAAGATCAGAAAACAATTGTTTTAATTAAATATAATGCATTTATCAGAAATATTTTACCTACCTTCTAGTGCAATCGCCAAATGACTTTTCTAAGGATACTATTTTCTGTTAGCATGTTATAATTAAATTCTGTGAGTCAAGTATTTTTATAAAATATATAGAACACATTTAAAGCACAGTCACATATATGCCGTTAAAGTTTTGAGCCCTAAACAACCTTGTATTATAAAATTGTATGGACTGAGACAGAAAGCTATTTTTTTTCTCTTGACGTAAATAATTGATTTACAAACTATTCATATTTTAATAGTAATTCTTTTTGCAAATTTATATTAGATTAATAATATTTACTTAGATTATTAGTATATTAAATATGATTATTTACTTTTGTAATCATGATGTAACCAACTAGTCTTACAAATGGAATAGGAACGGGAATAGGACTTATTTTGCGTCAATTCACAAGCAATTTACGAGCCTGTTTAAAATTTTCTTATTTCTCCTGTTATAAACTCGGAATAATAAAAGGCTAATTAGAGGAACACCAAGTACCGTACTGACACCAAAAACTATTGACCTGTTTCCTTTCCGTTTACTTCTTTTTGTTCTTTTTATGGCGTTTTCCGGCCTGTTTATTGATGCCCTAAACACATTAGTTTACAACCCCTAATGTAACTGCGCTCTTTTGGTCTTTCAAAGTAAGGAACCAGTCACGTCCTGACCTGATGTAGCGGAAGTCTCAAAAGCATTCAAAAGCAAATGGTAAGAATACACAAAGAACACACATTGTACTATATCCTATTTATAAAATACGAAAATGAAACATTTCCAAGATTAGTGGTAGTTATGAAGCCTTATTGTTTAAATGTCGCAAAATGCTCACCCGTGGAATAAAAACTTACAATTAAATTTTAGACTGCGGTTTAAATTATTGCACATTATTACATAAAATTACCTAAAAAGACAGTGATATGATATTTACTTCATAATCATATTTATTTTTATTATATGAGTGGTGTTGACCTTTTTATACAGAAGACTTGGTGACTACTGAAAGAGAACACCATACAAAAGGTAAATGACAAAAAAAAAAGGTTTTTGCATTATTTTTATTGACACATTTTCATGCTGAATGCCTTTAAGATTTTTTAACTTTAGTCTACAAATAAGACACCACGAATATAGAAATATTGGCCTAGAAAAAAATTACAATATAATCTTTTTCACAAAACGTCTAGGCGTAAAAGTATTTTACTTACAGCAAAACGTTTCGAAAACGAATGCATAGGTTATTTAGTTTTTATCTGTCTGTCTATTCAAGATCCTCTTCTTCTTCATCTTCGAGATGTCCTGCTGTCTGAGACCTACGTCTCAATGTCTTATTTTTTCCATTTCATACACCGGTTTGGATCCAGATTTTGATCTGTCAAGCAAAGAGTACGCCACGTCAAATCCCCACGCGCCGTCGCTACGTCAGGTAGCGGTTTGGAACTCCTTCTCGAGCTTTAAAACCTGATAGCGCGTGTACATCCGGCGACCCCGTGTTCTGTCAGCACTTGTACAGAACAAGTGTTAGTAAACGTACATTAAAAAAAATTAAATAAAATATCAATATAAACATACCATAAAATATGCCATAGGTGAAGTTATTTTTATGTTACTTTCTATTCTTCTTCTTCTTCTTCTACTTCTTTTTCTTCTTCTTCTTCTTCTTCTTCTTCTTCTTCTT
>JAOTRN010000025.1:17116177-17119122 GCA_028566695.1 Bagroides melapterus | reverse complement strand
TCTATGAATTAATGATTATTTTAACGAAGACTTCACTTCGAGGTTTTCCGTTTGCTTTATAGCAATGAATCCTGACAGTTAATTTGTATTTTTAATACCAATATGGGTTTGAACCTTAAGAACAATGTTTTCCTTGCCTATGATTGCATCGTATTTCATTTTGTCCTTTTTGCACCGTATATCCCAGAGAACCAAATACACAGATTAAAGTGTATGTAAGCTCTTTTCAACTTATTAAATTTGTGACTTTCCCATGGGTAGCAAAAATTTGGAACATATCATTCCTAAAGTCTTTGCTTTTTTCTGCAGTTTATTTTGGATCACAGCCCAGAGCAGGACAATGGAGAGTTGCTTTGAACCCGGTTTGTATAGATCGAGCCTACTTGACTAATTAAAATTAATGTTAGTTCCAGTAAGTGCACTTACATTTCTCTATCAAATAGGCATTCAAATATTATTTGTTGGGGTGGCAACTCTTTAATATTGTAATTGTAATAAATGCAATCGTTTTCGTATTCATGCCGACTCTTTTGCTAGGTGACCAACATTTGAGAAATAATAAACTTAATCCGAAATAGCAAGTCGTTTCTCTCTTTCTTCTTATATACACACGTGACATTATAAATATTACACAGTTTCACCAATAAGGTCACATTCCCTACTTTATACGTAGTTTACTAACAACACAAAATCAGAGAAAATATACGCCATCTGTGATTAGCAAGGTATTGTATATTTGGAAAACTATATATAGGGTAGTTCACCTACAAATATAATATATATCGAACTCTGTTCTCAGCATAGGTGGAAAGGCTGAGCCTCTTGGTTGCTTTGTTAGCATTTTATGACTGCATTAAAAGCTTTACAGACTGTTCACTTCCTCGTTTTATAACTTACTTTGATCCGGTCCCTCTTTGTCTTCACTGCCGTCACAAATATCCTTGCTGTCTTCAAATCCAGAGCCGTGGCCGAGATTTATCTCCCGAGCTGAGGAGGATTCCAAAACATACTCATGCTGTACTCCAATCTTCGGAGGTTCCTCGAGGTGTCCCAGGGGTGGCTCCATCTTGACTTGGCTCTGGCCGTCCAATGGCTCGGATCTCGGTGCACAGTCGAGCCATGTGCGAAGGTATCTGGTGTCCGTTGAAGGCACGGGCTGAGCTGGGATATAGGGATGGTAGACCGCCGGTAAGCTATTGGGCGTGTGAGGACTGAAAGGACTCCATGATGAACTAAACACAGGAGGCTTGGGCTGAAAGCTACACGAAGGGAATTCATGATGTTCCCCTGGTCCTGGTTGCCTAGTGTTGGAATACTGTACATTGGAGAATCGGGCTGCGTTCGGATCTTCCCCCTCATGACTTATGATGGAATCCACATAGTAGTTGCTTAGAGGTCCAGAAATGGACATTCTCGGACATTATACTATGTGCGATTCATTGAAGGGAAACCATACACCATAGAACTGGGCTTTCCCCTATCCAAGATGCTCTCTGTATTCGCTCTCCAACAAAGTGGAGTCGAGCTGTTATGCTGTGTGCTACGAGCAAAATGATTGGTCAGTCTTTTTCGCGAGCCTGATAAAGAGTCAATGGGGCGTAAATCAATCCTCCAAAGGTCTGCGGGAAGCTTTCCCCCTCTTGCACTATTCATATTTTCCCCACTAAATAAACTGGCTTGTGTATGTAATATGGAATAGGGAGTGTGTCTATATATTCTACTATATGTGCAATCTGTCGGTGGAATATTCCTTTAAATTATGGAATATTTTGACCCCACAGTTCAGAAGCAAATGGACAGTAGTAATAAACTGAATTAATATTTTTTATTAAATAAAAATGATTATCTGCTAGTTATCTGCATTTATGGAAAAAAAAGAATAAGCCCAAAAAAGACTTTTACCTTCATATGCCGTTAGAAAGTGGAGTTAATATGCTCCTTAACATTAGAATGAACCTGACTGGGGCATGTAGAAGACAATGAAATATTTTACTAGGAAATTAACAATTTTTACAATTGTTTTAACAGTATACAAGTACAAACCTTTTCTAAATTTATGAAACTACTTGAATTTCAGATGGTTTAATACTGCAATAAAATACTACATAAAGTACTTTAAATTTTTATAGACATAATATAGTGCCTGTTGGGATACCGTATACGAGCCCACAGCATTCCACATCCATTCTCTCGAGAAAATATAACCAGACTGTAGACTCGTTTTGATTAATCAAGAATCATATGTTATATTTTAAGACAGAGAAAACACCCCAGATTAAATGCCCAAAGACTCCGCTAAACATACAAAACATACAAAAATATTAACTGAAGACTGACGTAATTACAACCTGGCCTACTTCCAGACTGGATTTCATCAGTAGTGAACTCTATATGTGGCCAGATTTGTAGGCCGTAATATCGTGACGAAATAATTAAAAAAAGAAACAGAAGTTGTTTATGATAACAAGGATTCATGAAGTTAATATTTTATTATTTAGAGTACGGATTTATGATATTTGTAATGTGGGTTTTACAATGTATATATCTCTGATTTATGAAAATATATATGAATATTCCTAAGCATTTTTAGTATATACACGTCAAATATTTTAGATTGTATGAGAGAATATTACTTGGAAATGTGTGAATGAAAATGTAAGGATCTTTTTTAAAGGACTAAAACCAACGGTAACGCGGTAACGGTTTTATTGCTTTTTATTAAAATACATTTTTTGTGATCTCATATTCCACTCTAATGTTTATTTTAATATCCTGATTATGTAGCCTTATTTTTGCGAATTTTCATGAAACATCAGCTTGTGGATAACTGATATATTCTTGCTTTACTAAGCAGCTGTTAGCAACCTGAAAGGCTAAGGTTAACGTTTTCTTTTTTTTAAATCTGATGGCTTCAACGATCATGTCTAATCCACAATTAGTACCAA
>JAOTRN010000025.1:17108677-17113677 GCA_028566695.1 Bagroides melapterus | reverse complement strand
TAATTCTAACAGTACAACAAAAAGTTCGATACTGGTGATGATCTCTAGATGGCAGTCTAAAGAAAAACCTTCTGAAAAAGAAATTCTTTTCCATTTCCAGGATTTTTTGGTGGCTGTTACTGCCGACAGCCATCAGATTTCGCTGTTGGTGTACATATTTTGGAAAGAGAGAGAGAGAGAGAGAGAGAGGCAATGTCATGTAAATACTGCTCAATGTATTAAAAAGAAAGAATTATAAATTTAACTATATGAACTACAGGTTATCCGTACACACAATGAATACACAAAAATGTGCATGTCAATAAAATGCTGATAAATGGTAAATAAAAATGTCGACGAATAGGCCTACACTTAAGGAGTTTGCTTCCCATTTAGAAGCAAGACATTCCCAAAATGAATACGTTTGTTAATAATTTGTATTTATTATGTATACTTATGGAGTAACTATTAATCTGACACTAATCCTACTTTGTAATCCCATGATATTCTCCCATCAGACCCATCTTTGAGCTTTTGATGTGCTAAACTTTGTACAAAAGATAATAAAAGACCTCCTAACCACCTCCAGAAAGTAATAATAATGTGAGCGTTCCCTCTTTTCTGGAATATTCAACATACTCGCAAAAGTCTGAAGAGATTTTGAGTATAAACAACAAAATCTCTAGTGGCAATGTGACTGTAGAGGGATTCGTTTGCGTCGTGGTGTTAATGATAGCCAGCTTCTTCTGCTACTACTTTCGCCCAGTTGTTTTGGAAAGGCTGTGCAGTTGTTCGTTTAAAGGTTTGCTGGTTCGCATGTTTTTGGGATGCCGAAAGGGCTGCTCCGGTTTGTTTTTCAGGAAGCTACGGGGTCACAAGCTTTGTCAGACAAAGACCAATAGCGCATTCGGTTCACGGGGAAACTCCTCCCATTGCACAAGTACTTGATCTAAAATACATTTCGACTTAAAGTAAACACACAGAACCATAATACTTAAGGAAATATTAGTGACGTTGATTATGATTTCGAGTTAAATTAAAATGTTAACAAGTAACATCGCAAGTGTGCTTGTGATCTGCGTACAAAACTGATGATAAACAGTTCATAGCCAAGATCCATTTTTTTGGCTTCACGTTAAACACAGCGCCCATTTATACTGATCACTGGAACGTAACCTACTTTTGTCTGGTAAGTGCCAGTTAATCATGCAGTATAATACCAAAAACTCAGATAACCCCACAATACCAAAAACTCAGATAACCGCATATCTAAAACGTTACTGCAATGATTTTCTAAAAAAAAAAAAAAGTTTCTTTTCAACGTATAAAACTTCTGAAGTGCTATGTCCAGCATTTGGATCCAGCCATTTATAACGAGCCGTACAGGTGAAAAAGCTCATGTATCCAGACGTTCTTTCTCCAGTTTTGCTTTTTTGGTGGGTGCGGCAAAAATGGGTTAAGGGCCCTAAATTACTTATGAAGCATGCAAAAATGTGTCTATTATTGCAATATCTGTTTAAAGCATTGACATTCCGTGTCCTCGTGACAAGATTTGCACCCTTTACAAATTGTGATTTAGAAGTAATTTATCAAAAAACTGTTCCACTCGTTTTAGAGTAAAACAAACTCCGTTAGGAGAATATAGAGACATAAGGAGAGACAGCAAAGTATGACAGCATCAGCATGAAACAATCTGGCGAATAATTCTTAAGAATGCTTTTTAATTAACGAGCGCTTTCCGAACCCATTTATATGTTACGTAATACGGTAGGTCTTCGTATATTAACGAGTAACGGCTCACACTTAAACTAGTTTATTTGGAGCTTGCGTGCAGTTCATTTGTAAAACGGCAGAGGCCGCTAATTTCTTTCTAACTATCTTGACTTATCCACTTGCCTGAAGGGAAGTTACTAAGACTTAATTGTTGTTATTATTATTATTATTATTATTATTATTATTATTATTATTATTATTATTATTATTATTATTATTATTATTATTTTATTGCTGTTGTTATTCTTGTTCTTGGTCTTGTTGCTATATAAATTCAGAAATAAAGTTGCTGCAGCAGTTCACAGCCTGTGTCTAGAACTTACTATCAGTTGTTCAGCAAGCCAGAGGCCTTGGGAGAACACATGAGTGGAGAAAACCAACCATCCCTGCTTTCTATGCAAGACTTTCTTTTTATATAAATATTAATTTCCCTCATAGTTTCCATCTCTGTCTCCCAGTTTATCTTATTTTGTCTGCATGCTCTGCCATTTTACACATAATTTATACAATTATATACAAATACAAATAATTTAACATACATTACAGAATAGAATAGAATAGAATAGAATAGAATAAACATCATTTACTTACCTCTACCACCACTGACGGTGTTACCTCTACTACCCCTGACATCATTTACTTACCTCTACCACCACTGAGTGTGCCTCAGCAGAAAATTAATCAGCTATGCCCACTGCAGTCTCAGCTTTTTGTTCTTGACTGACAGAAATGATCTGCTGTTGTAGTCCATCCATCCAAGCTGATGCATCATATCTGCATGATTATATATACCGTACTGGTGTCAGATATGTGTAATAACATTAAATGTGTGGAGTTGTGAAAAAATTATCTTAAGGCTCATCTTAAGGCTTAAGACTGCATATGACATTGAATTGCTCCTTTGAAATTTTCTCATATAAAAACAAGATGTAAACACTGCAGAGAAGCATCATGTTGCACTCATAAGTCACCGTGGCATGCCCTACAGTGACAGCCCTAGTCTTGTGTCTACTCTGCTTAAGCACTTAAATTGCTTGGCGTAAATGAATAAAGAAGCTATGGAAATTAATTAAAATAATGACATACTGGTTCTATATAAACAGAGAACAGAATGACTCCAACTAATCTCTTCTGGCATTCTTCCCCAGATCAATTTTGTAATTTCTAAAAAGCCACAGTTAGGGTGCTATTTACGATGCTGTATGTGCTGTGGAAAGGAGTAACGTAAGAAGCAGTATGCAAAACTATGCAGTCCAAGGAAGCAGCTCAAACTAACTGTCCTTCTAATCTTGTAAAACCTTAATGATCATGACAATTATACAGTAAAGTAAAATGAGCATAGTCAAAATAATAATGATATGTTGTAAGTATGTGTATGCTTAATATTATGTTCGTCGAGATAAGGTCCAAAAGTTGCTGCATGTTCTTTGAAATGTTATACTTTGTGTTTGCCAGAAGATGGCAGTGTTGTTCAAGGCACGCAAGCAAGGAGAAGGTTCTAATCCTTGCTGTTTCAGCACATCTACTAATGCCAAAATTTATAAAACAGTGATATGAACAATATAATAGTTGTTGTCGTCGTCGTCATCTTCATCAATTTATATGGTTAAAAAATTGTTTTGCTGTTTTATTTTTGTCAGCCGTTAAAAAAATGATAATGGTTCTTTAACTTTTTTCTTTTTCGTTGCTTTTAAATGTTTGTTGTTTCTTCCTATGCCTTATCGTGCCATATGCAGTCAAACTATTCGAGCTTTGCTATACACAGGTTCTGGAAAAAATAATAATAAAATGACAATTAAATTATAAAATAGAATTTTTAAATAGTTTTATATTTTACATGTTTTATGCGAAATGCACAGCCAACCTTTATCACTGGACATGGGTGAATTATTTTATTATTGTATATTTCGGAGTCACTTTACAGCCACCCAACAGACAATTAAGTCAAATAATACGCACAATGTCCTGGGTGACTATCAGAGCGAGAACAATTCAATAAAGTGACTTCCTGTAAAACCTCCAGCCTGTGCCGTCATTGATAGGCTAAGCCCGTTCAAATCAGAAGATCACTCTGAAATTTGACCTTGTTATTCTGTGAAGGTCGAAAACCCCAGAATAGAGCCTCTGACATGTATCTGACGAACATACTGTAGCAGACCAGTTGTGAGGACTTTTTTAAATCAATTTTTTTTCAATCAAGCACCACGGTGAATAAGGAGTTTTAGTAACCCCTTGTTAAAACAAAATAAAGCATCCGCACAAAAATGTATATCTTAATGTTACCACATAGTAACTATGTCGTAAACCATAATTTAAAAAAAAAATCTGTGAAATAAATACTTTCCAGAAAGAAAGTTATAAAAAATGTTATTTGTAGTCACATGTTTGCACAATTTCTTACTAAGTAAAAAAAAAACGTGAATAAATTTTGAGGTTAAAATGCAACTTCTTGTATTCTAAAATGTATCTTTACCAGTCAAAGCCTATAGCTTGATGAATTCACATTTCTAATATCTAAGCCTTCCTATACACCTATGTGCGTCCAACTTTGTGGCACCATTCTGGGGATGACCCACATATGAGTATGATGGTCAGGTCACCACAAACTTTTGGCCATACAATGTACCAAATATATTATTGAAAACAAAGAAACTACAGCTAACAATGCATTTATAAAACTGTCATATTTTTTATACAAGTTGAGTCCTGAATTATGTGAGAGACTTTTAACTGCTATAGCAAGTTTCACACAATGATTAACTGTTAATTCTAGGTCACTGTTTTACCTGGATACCTGCAGTTATCATATCAAGTCAACAGGCCCAAATGATGCAATTTGAGACATCTGTAGAGGAGGTATTACATGTATATTACATATATTAGGTTACATGTATATTACATACTGTATATTACATGAATGTTCAATAATTAATTACAGATCAGCAGATCAGTATAGAACACAATTCTCCTTGTCACCAATTGCAGGATCTGAGTTAACAACTGAATAACAGACACATTGACAGGCAGGTCACAGTTAGCCAGAGTAGGCAACATTTTAGCGTCTAAACTTACCCTTAGCACCTATAAGCTTCACAGAGTGCAAACTCAACCCCCTGATGTACTCTCTGTACACAGATCAAAGACCATATTCATGTTTCTGATGACACTACTATAATTCAAATTCAAATTCAAATTCAAATTTTATTTGTCACATACACAGTCATACACAGTACGATATGCAGTGAAAT
>JAOTRN010000025.1:17093135-17105283 GCA_028566695.1 Bagroides melapterus | reverse complement strand
GAATGTCCAGGGGTGTGCAAATATGCAGTAAAGTGTCGTATAAAAGTGGCTTGTGTGTGCATATTTAAAGTGTCTTATGTACATAATGTTCATGAGTGTACAGGTGTTCAGTGACCACTAGTGTAGTGCATAATAATATATTTTGCATCTTAAATTTGACAGTAAATGACCAAAATAGAAGAGGTAAGAGCACTGACTGCATGGTACAAAATTGCTTCTAAACATCAGCAACAAAAGACATGATAATATCACAAGAAGATACAGTTCAGTTGGTTAAGTACACTCTGACAGAACAGAGAGAGCATTTCCAGTTTTAAAATGCCTTTCTCCAGTGACCTCACCTGTTTCCTACACAGATCAGCAAAAAAGTGCACCATGACTCTAGAAATGTTCGTTAGTTTTTTTTCAATTGCATCATGGAGAGCATCCTGAGTGGTTGCATCATCATCTGGTATGCAGGTTGTTAATGTCATTTTATCATATACAAGAAACTAATATCTTTCTAACTTTTCCATATCAAACAATGAGTAATGCCTAGAAAATAATGTATTCAGAACTCTCCATGTTTCAGTTACTGCCATCTCTCGAAAAACTATCAAGGTATTCAGTACAAGATGCTGTACCTTGAAAAAATAGTAACGTTGATGTTGAATAAATAAGACAAAAAATAATAAATTTTAAAGAAAAACAGTTACAGGTAATAAAAATATGCTGACAAACGAAACTCTAGGAAATAATAATATTGTTTAATTTATTAACATTTTAAATTATTTAAGGACTGAATTTGAAAAAAAAACGTTTAAACGTAATTGGACATCATGCATCAACATGTTTATTTATGCTAGAAATCAGATCCATGTTTGCAAATTAGTATATATTTGGTTGTAAATTCATTTCTTTATTCTGAAATTCTGAATTATTTATTTAATCATTATATTTCTTGAAGGGTAAAACCAATATTTTATGCTGATTATATGTCTTCTTTGAATAAAAGTTACCATCTTTATCATTATATTTTGCAGAACATGAGCCCAATACAGAACAGAGAGACATATAAGATAGTGATGGAACTTCCCTGAGTCAAGTGATGATGATTGCAGGTATAGTGATGATGAATGGCTTCCAGAAAATGAGGGTTTTTATTGAATGCTAGTGTTAGTGACAGTGTAGCTGAGGATTCTGATTGATCTGACGATGCTTAGAGAGCTGACTATTCTGATTATATCTACATAATGTCTACATTATGTCTAGATTGGCCCCAAAATCACTAAAAAAATGGCAACAGATGCCATGATCCTGCATGACCACAAAAGACCAAGTATATTATATTCAAGGTCTCGTGGCTTTGTGCCGTGGGTGCTTTGCCAATATTAATAGTATGTAGTTTGGATAAACTGAAATAAGAGCCACTTACAGTGCTAGCATATTGCTGGGTTCATCTGAAAAAGTGTAGCTGAGTCTCAGTCAATCTTTTTTTTTTCTCCTCCTATTGGAAATATGGTGTTGGTTTTTCCATAGACATTAAAACGTTTTCAAAGATAATAAAAGTATAACAAACGAAATTAAGAGTGTTAAAATGTTTGTTAAAACCAATAAATCCCAATATATTTTCATACTTTTCACAAAAAACACATTTAGTTTATTAATTCAAATTATTTCGAGTCGAATACTCAAATGGATGCTGTCTACCAGAGCAGACATGTATATAACTCCCTGAAAAATGCATGTTCATGAAAAATTCATGAAATTTAAGCTATTTATGCGTATAAATGTGTGTAAATGTGTGTGTGCGTGGGTGTGGGTGTGTGAGAGTGTGTGCGCGCGCGCGCAAATTACATCAGAATCCCACTGGCAAACCTATGTCAACAAGAATGCTTAATACGACTGTGCAATACAGTTTTCCAGTCATTATCTTTACTAACTTAACTAAAAACTAAGAGTCGGTATATCACAGAAGCGAAATTCATTCCAAAAACAATTCGACTTTATAAGGTCAACATAAATGTAGCGCCCTGTAAAATTTCACACATGACTTGAGCGCTGCATACCAATACATTTTTTATTGCAATGCCCTAAAGTTATGTTGATGTCGTTTGAAGCTGGCTGCTATTTAGTTGAATCACGTGATGGCATTATTCATGGGTGGTCTGTAGTTCTCACTACCTCCACAACTTTTACCCCGTCAAGGAACTCTCGTTCTGCTTTTAATGTTTGTCATATTAGACCTACTCTTAAGAGATCATTAAAAAGTTGTCATTTTCTTGTTATTATTAATAGTAGTAGCAGCAGTAGCAGTAGCAGTAGTAGTAGTAGTAGTAGTAGTAGTAGTAATAGTAGTTTTAGTACTAGAAGTGGTGGTGATGGTGGTGGTGGTGATGGTGGTGGTGGTGGTGATGATGGAAGCAACAAAGAAGCGATCTACATTTGTGACAGTCGTTAATGAATAATGAATATGAAGAGATGCTTGTTAATAGTTCCCTATCCTATCATTTTCACTGTTACATTAGCGGTTGAGAAACCAAATTGGTCACGTCGTGAATCGAAGAGTTAAAGATTTAAATATGCAAAATAACTTGTTAAGCTAATATAAAAACGTAGTTTTTTTTAAAACATTTTGTTCTATGTAGTTTATGTGTTTCACAATGCATTGAATTAAATATGTATATGAAATAAAAACTGCAGATTACAATGAAGGACATATTTTAAGGAAACCTCGAAGGCTCATAAGTGCATTTTTGTTAACGCTATAAAATCTACCGTGTTTCAAGCTCATAACTGTAAAGGAACCACATTCTTGCGTCGGTAAGGTCAACTCTGGCTGTGGAAAGACTTTTCTCCACGCGTCGTTGGGGGCCTTCCATGTAAAACCTTTTCTTCCCTACCTACGTATGTTGCTTGATCCCGCTGACCACTTCTGTCCAGACAGGGGCCAGACTACTTATTGTTTACAAGATGTCTCAAGTTCAACTGCAAAGTCCGTAACAAAAGCCAGTCCCACAAGCAGACGAGGCTAAAGTAAAGGGTAATACATAGAGGGGGTTTAGGGTGAGACTGATGGGTTACATGGGGGAGGGGAGTTGGACATGAACTTGAAAGCGCTGTCCTCAGCATTCCTAATACTACAAATTTCTGAAGTTCTGGAATGCCAGTAAGTGGCCGACTCACTAATATCAATGATTCTTTGTTTGTTTTATTTTTTTAGTTACACCAAGCCACATTCATGCCATCATATTCTTATACTATTGGTAACTGTTTTTTTTCTATCCTAGCACGGCTAAGTACGTATAGGAAAGTGAAAAAAATGTGTTTACATTTCACAAAAGAATTGCACGACATGATAACTAACGTAGTCTATTCAATGTAATGCTCACTCTGCCATTAGATAATCTCTTGGTTGTGTCGTTTTCAGAATACAGTTCTGATGTGCATACACTCTTGTCGTCGACACTTAGGAATTTGCATGCGTCCGTAACATTTATATAAACCTTTAATTACTTTTCGGCAGGTGCAATCGCTCGCTGATAAAGGCTACAAACTCACCTGGTTAAACGAAATCAATATATATTAAAAAAAATTTAAAAAAAAAAAACAAATAAATGAAAAAACCTAAAATTTTAGTCACTCATTTTAGTTGAATTAAGTCACTGTATTTTAAAATACCAGTGCTTGCCATATCTAACGGTAGACAGCGTAGACAATATAGTGGCCAAAATAACTTAAATTATGTTAATGTGTGCTTACATTAGTAAAATGTGAAGCGCCTAACTTTGGACGGTTCATTAAATAAAAGTGTACTTTGTATGTACTATGTACAATTTGCACTATTTTATGTACTATTATAACATGTCGGGCTAATTATAACGGCGTTTGCCACACAACTATGGGCTTCGCGAAAAAATATAAAGGTCCTTAACTTAAAACCGTTAAAAGCCATCAGCTTATGTACATTACTAAAACTAACCACTATCACCAGTTTGTACATGTACATTTACACTATATTTATTATTTATACATGATTGTACTGTAAACCATTAGGTAATTAAAGCAATGCACTGGTTTACAATAAAATACCAAACGCAGTGCAATGTAGCTAACGTTTTTTTCAGTAGCGAGAACTCGCCTAGTGTCGGCATTTGCAATTTAGTGAATAATTTTTAGTACAGCACTGAACAACACTAAGCTGTCATAGTTATGTATTTAGCCAAGACAGACCACATTCTGTTTAATTGTGTAATGCCTCAATTGTCATTAGCTCTCCCTCGTTTTAAGTATCTGTCAAATGTATAAGATTACGTTTTAACTTATACTACTCAAGATATAACAGTCCTTTATCTTTAAATATGTTTTACAACTATTTACTATAAATTTAAAGTACTGTACTGGCAATTCTGCGGCCTGTAAATTGCTATAACGTTTAAAAAAAACGTTTTAAAGTTTATTTAGGTTGCTTGTTTTTTTAAAACCATTTACCAATACGCATTAATTTAGCGTTTTCGAAGGTATGCAAGTTTACTCTGTTTCGGATTTGATGTTAGCTAGTATCAAAACGCACCACCAAGCAAATTCTAACGCACTAATGCAAATTCTTGGATATTTATAACACGTAGAGTAACAAAATTAAAATAAAAGCTCGCTAAATGTGCATAGGCTCGTTCAGTTCTACCGAAAGGTTTGAGTAGATAAACCTGCTTAACGGTAGCTATTAAATTCTTCTTCATGTCTAGGCCTAGGTGTCAACCCATTCTTGAAAGACGGAGAAAAAATTAAATTACCCAGTTTAAAACAAAATCGAGAGTAACCATCAAAGAGGAGTTGGTCTGCAATTGCATCTATCACCTATCTATAATGTCCTACATACAGGTTTACCATGATGGTATCACTCTAATTCACATCTGCACTTGCGGTAGAAGGTCATTCTCGTGATTCCAAAGGTACAAGTCACACAATGCGATTAAAACGCAAGTATAACTAAACTCAGAACTGAAAAGGCCCACATTAGTGGCAAACCACAGTACTGAATAGCAACTCGTAACAAAGGCTATTTTATTTGTTTTTCTTTAATTAATTACATTCAGAATAATTAGAATTAGAGCGCAGAGCCCTTCGTAACTAACGCGTAACATTACTTTCATGAATAGCCTAACCAATTCGTTATTCACAAAATGCATCATTATACGGCCCTGCCGTGCAATTCTTGGGTTAAAAAGACAGAGGCCGCCAATTTCTATTAAAAAGCGCACAAGTACATAGTACAGAGTTTTACAGGTACTGATGAGAAACATACTATTTTTATGTAAATTATACAGAATCTGTTCTCTTAAACTAGATTAGATCAGATTAGTGTAGTTTAGATTTTTGTTTCAATTAAATTTAGTGTAAGCCGCGAAATCACGGTTTAATGATTAGGTCCAACTTTTTTTGTAAACTATTCTTTATAGTTCGTCTTAAATCTCACGGAACACATGTCCCCTTACTTGGTGTAGCTCTTCGAGACAAACGGAATTCCTGCAGTAAATTGTTGGTTACACTTATGACTACCGTCCTCCATTTGTAAATAATGTCTATATGCGTCGATTTCTGTTGTACATGTGATTCACCCATTAATTTTATTAGTAGACTGTGAATAGATTGGATTCGTGTAGCTTGCCAATCAAATAACTATTTTCAACTCGTTTGTTTAATATCTGATAAAGAAGGCTGTAGGTAAACGACTGCAAAACAGGTATGTCCTTCTTTTTCATGATTCATCGTTATTGGGAAACTCATCCAGGTTAATTATCAGCTACAGACGGACGACGAGAGTTTAATCGAATCTTGCTAAAATTTCCCTCGGCTATGTGACTAGGTGGAATTATGAAAATAATTGTCCCCAAATTTATCTGAGCATCGGGAAGGACAAGATCCACCGTTATACCCCTGTCTAAACACAACATGGAAACAATTTTTTAAAACTTCTTTCATCGAGTTCTGTGTTAGCTAGAAGTAGATACATTTTATATCCTATTCTGTTGTCTATCTGTGGGTAAAAGCAGCTCTAACCCTAATACATTTGTGCTATACATTATTGGTAACAGAAATTACTACATTACAACATTAGTACAATAACAGCTCAATGAGTCGTATATTAATTAAAGTACTTGCATACTGTTAGTCCATTCAGTCAATTAATGTCAGGCCATTATTAATTAACATCATTTATGTGATCTTTTTACAATCAATTTTAACTATAAGATAAGTATTTGTTGTGATTTGATTTTGATAATGCCTTAAAGCAGCTGTTTAGCTTCGGTTCACCTACAGTGTGTAACAAAAGGCAATGTGAATTATTTGTTTTAATGCTATCTATGTCATAATATTAATGACCATTATTGCTGGATATTCATATGACTCATGTGTCTGTTGATGCAGAAATTTCCATTTGTATATTAATAATTATGATAATCATGAAAGTATTAGTTACGTTTGCTCAATAAATATTGCTGATTGTTGTCTACAAGTGCCAACTTTCTTACATATTTACAAAATTTTAAACCTTTTCAATCAAATCACATTAAGATTATTATTCTTATACTTATATAAAATGTTTACAGTAAGTACAGTAGTACAGAAAGTGTTCCCTGTTCAAGTTCTCTGTACAACTTGTGCACAGTGGACGCAGAGCAAACACAATCGCACTAAGTTAACAGGGTGATATTAAGATGATGGTGAAGCTACCAGTAACACGACTAATCCACGAGTCTGTTATAGTCATCCAGTAAAACCGATCGCACATATTTTTTAACCTGAATCTGTTGCGATAACCAGAAGGAAGATATTTATGTTTCGCAGTCCAGAATATGCTCTCTACAAATAGGCTTCTCTCTACAAACAAAAAACAGTTGTGTTTTTAATGTTACGACCTACTAGAGCCACGAACATAATTCGGAACATTTAATTTAATGAAAATCAAATGAATTAAAAATAGCTTTTCGACAATGTCACCAGTGTGGTTAAAACATATATAGAGATCGAGAAACAATTAGAACCTACTCTTGTGAGAGTTATATTAATGCTAGTTATTTGTGCTTTCATGAAGGAAAGATACACACTTATCTTAAGTACATATGATTTCCAAGGTCAAGGTTAAGCGCTGATTTAATGGCTCTGTCTACAAGTCCCTCTCTCCCCCATCTGTCTCCATCGAAACATCTCGTGCCTCACCCGCCAAAGGACAAGGAAACACTCAGTTCTTGATCTATCAATTCTTTTCTTTTTTTATTTACGCATTGCAAAGCACGATACGTTTACACAAGTTTTTTTTTTTATTTTAAATGGTTGCTCCAAGTAAATTTGCATCATATTTACAATATGGTGTATCATAAAGAAAAGTCCCGTGTCTAGGATTGTCAAAGAAATTGTGAAAAAAAAACTTTGAAGTGCACATAAACTCGTTGCAAGTTGAGAAGTAGACAACCTGACACCCCAAAAAGATTGTAATTTGTTTGAAATAAACATAGATGTAAACTGGACGTTTACGGGACAGCACTTAACGTATCCACTATCACAATTTTACAAATTAGGTTATTATGAAAATTAGCTAAGACAGTAAATTACTTTGAAAGATTAACGTGATTTTTTTATTTGTTACATATATACATTTATTAATATATGGTCACATAAGTATGTTAAAGAATATTAATGAGTATATAGTTTAATAAGCTATATTTCTACTTCACTAACAACATCGACATGCCTAACATTATAACATTTATCTTGTCTGTAAAATCCCACAAAGGCATATTTTGGCATATTTTATTCTTTTATTTTATAACATAAATTGTCTATCCTATGTCATTCTGTAATTAGTTCGCGTTTAAAATACGCAGGCAAGAGAGCACAAACAATCCCAGGAAAGTAAAAGTCAAGTCGACTTTTTTCCGTATACGAGTCACAGATATAAAAATGTCTTGTTGCTCAAATGCCCATTATGGAGCGCTGTTCTTAACTTTGGCAACAAATTTCTTTTCCTTTACCCTCCTGTTCTGAAACCAGATTGTGATCTGTCTCTCAGACAAGTTGGTTACCGCAGAAATCTTTCTCCTCTTGTCTTTGGTGATGAATTTGTTGGCTGCATATTCTTTCTCCAGTTCCTTTAGCTGCACTTTGGTGTACGGTATTCTTTTCTTTCTACCTCGGCGAAAAGAGCCCCCGTCATGTTGGTGAGCAACAACATCTGGAACGAATAACAAACAGGGTTAATACTGATGGGCTTGCTGGTTGTCTTTTCATTCTACAGCCCCTGGCCAGTCCGAACACTCTCTAAAACACCTTTTCCACATTCATAGTTTGAATCTGTTTAATTTCTACATTTTCCGCAGAATTGCAATATCGCTTTGGGAAGGAAAAACGTGGCTTAATTTGTAACTTACCAAAAATGACTACAACCTTACCGTGATATCTGTAAAGAAATGACTACAGAATGCAATATATTATTTATATTGAAATCAGATTGGGTTTTGCACATAACGGTATACGCATACCTGCTAATGCAGATTTCCACAGATGGCCGGCTTGGCTCTGCTCTTTGGAACAATACATTTGACCTCCCCATCCATTAGCCAGAGACCAAGGTTGGTAACTGTCCATATGGAGGAGACTATCGTGCCGTGGCTCGCTGGTCCCTAATGTCTGTACCACGGACACGTCCAAATAGCTGGCCATGGACTGATAAGGACCATGGTAGCCATGGTAAAAGGCGAACTCTTTGGCCCTGGAGGGATATTCTTCGGATGTGACCGGGGTATCCATGTATTTCTCCGCAGAGTAGCCAAGTGCGCTTGGTTGCGTGCAAGTCTTGAGTGAACCCCGCCCCATCCTGCAGGGATAATAGCTGTTGCCAAAGTAACCGTAAGGTATAGGCCCCGTGGACGAAGCTTGAGGTACCGATGCACACGGAGTGCATTGCTTACTAGTTTCTCCTGAACTCGAGGTACTCACGTCCACAGAGGAATAGCTGGAACCATGCACAAGGCTGGAAGGGTGACCGCTCAGGGCTGAGTGAGCTATCAGATTTCTGCACTGGTTGGCCGCGAAATTGCTGCTACCAACCAGACCTTCCATGTTCTTGTTAAGTTCATCCAAGTTATTTTCATACACAAACATTACAGCATCTGCCCAACGAGGATTCAGGACCAGGGAGGTGGTCATAGCACGCGTACCATTCGGACGGAGAAATATCGCTCAAAGACCTTACTCCAGAGCAGGACACAAGGTTACATCGCCGTAGCTGCATTGACGCAATGGAGTAAAGTCAGGACTGGCGCGCATTGATTGGACGATAGACATGTCACGTGATTGACAACTGACCCTGACGAATAAACAACAGATTTCTTTTGTCGCCTTACTGTCCTTAAGAACTGGAGAATATATTCTGCATCCACTGCGAGCCAAAGGCTGGATATTTAGTGATACGTAAAGTGATAATATCTATATTTACATACTGTGTCTTTTGTCTCGCACTGTAATTCCTTTAAAGTGTGATATGCTCTGAAAATTACAGACAAAAGAATATTTTCCAAAAAAAACGTGCTTAAAATCGAGACTGTTGTATTAATGCAAGTGTTGAAATAAATATTTATGAACACGAATTATCTGCACCGTTTATCAGCTTCAGTGATCAGGACAAAAATGCTCATAGGTATAAAGGTTACCGAATAACAATCCAAATTATTAATGTAGTGTTGCTTGCCTTTTCTCTGGATGCTCTGGATATTCTAGTGACTTAAAGCAAACTCACAATGACGTCAGAAAATGAGTTTTAATTTTGTCGTTGAGTTTTATTATGCCATTGTCACTTCTCACCTAGGGATCTAGATGTATATTTTAATTTCTATAAAATCTCTTTAAGCTATTGGTAAAAGTGAAAGATAAACAACAGTGAGCTATTCTTTTTTGGATTGACCAAGGATTTCTTAAAAAAAAAAGAAAAAAGTAAATTTTGCATGTGTTCATGAGAGAGACTATGGGCTCCTAATGTTTTAAAAGAGATGAGCAGGACCCCATGCCTACTCCTCTATTGCTCATCCCTCCAGGTGCCACCCCCTCCCACAAACACACACAAACACACACACACACACACACACACGCACGCACGCACGCACGCACGCACGCACACACACACACACTTTTACAGATCAGACGGGGCCTTCAAGGTCAAGGCCAAGTTTAAGCCGACGAGACTGGGCCTCCCTGAAGGCCCTATTCAGATGGCAAGGATAGACGCAATCCCTCCTTAAACAAACTTTCCAAGTTCAAGGCCTTTGCTCTGCGGCTGTCATCACAAACATAGGTATTTGCGCCAGCAACATAGCCTAAATTCCGTAGAACTTAAGTTAAGATGACCTCCAATGAACAAAATTCGCAATGTTTTACTCCATAGCTGCTATTTCTTTGCAGAAGAAATAATTTCATTGCTTTCGGCTCATATCTCATGTACAATCCTCTGTTTCTACAGCTGCCACTGACCAATTTGGCTCGCGTAAATCAGCTACTGTACTCAAGGAACGCTTTATTGTTCTTTTATCCAACTTCCTGCTTTTTCGTAATACAGGTATGTATCTCAGTGACTTCTGAAATCTAATAATAAAGTAAAAATTTCTGCTAGATTTCTACTAAAGGTCTAGAAAGTTTAGGAGGTTTTGCCATCGGAGGAAGAGTTGTGTCCTTTAATGGAAGATGCAAATAGATGCAAAAAGAAGTTAGCTGCTTGAATCGCTTTGCTGCACAAATGAAACCAAAAGCCAAGATATATTACGGTACTAATAAATGACGGGTTTTTGTTTGTTTGTTTGTTTGTTTGTTTTGTGTTTGTTTCTTTACTAGTACGCTTTAACAAGAAAAAAGAAAATTAAGCCTATACATTTTTAAAGGGAGGGCATATTATTTCACATTAATCCATACAGCATTTCCAATATCACAAAAATCAATAATATTTTGAATTTAGTTTTAAGACATCGATTAGCAATGTAATTGTTTCCCCATGCTGAAAGCTTAAAATTTCTCCAAGAAATTTTCTCAAGACCTGTTTTGTGTACTGGCTCTCTGTTTTTGGAATGAACTCACTCTCTGTTCCTCCATTATGAATATGGCATATTATGGCATATATGCATGCCTGTATGCAATGTGTGTGTGTGTCGAGGGTGGGGTGGAATAAAGAGATCAGACTATAGCACATATACATACTTGCAGGCAATATTTGTGTGTGTGTGTGTGTGTGTGTGTGTGTGTCTAGGGTGGGGTGAGAATGATACATAAAGGGCTGTATTTGTAACTGCAATGGAAAGATTCCTTCCTTTGCAGCTCTCTACGCGCATTCACACAGAAAAATTGGATCATCTAGAATAAAGGTCTACTCTAAATTTTATTCAGCCTGAGAAGACTAGGAGCAGTCATACACAACGAAAGCAGATGCTAATTAACCACGTCATGACTTAAGAAAAATGAGCTTTCTGATTCTTTGAATATTTAACGTCGCTAATGCACTTGACAGCATATGACGCTATAGACAGCGTAACATGTAACGAGTCTAAAACATTTGCATTATCAGTTGCGACAGCTATTTTGCTGTTTAGTGTCTCCCAGAAACTTTCAAATGAAACTGGCATATATTTATGATTATTGTATATGCAAGAATATCGTAATTCGATTCCGATACGAGATATTACTGTTATTTTATTACTGCTTTGAATAAAATCACTGTACTTTTCAGTTACCTGAAAACCATTTAACGATTTTTAACGTTGAAGGAGTAACTAAGCAACGGTTTGCAATACGTAGGAAGAACTTTGATGCATATTTACAAGGAGAGGAGCTAATTAGAGACTCGTTAGCAAACCGACAATTCGTTGTGCCTCATTTATAGTTAGCTTACTTCGTTAACATTATTTTAAGCATGTTCTATAATCAGCAGCTATTTTTGGAGGCCTTTTTATCAAATTTGGTACGCAAACTAGTTTGTATATTACATGAATTACGTGGTTTTCAAAGTCTGAAGAGATTAAAGAAAAAAAATAATAATAATATGATGTACAATATACAATTATTATTATTATTATTATTATTATTATTATTATTATTATTATTATTATTATTATTATTATTATTATTATTA